>JALPQD010000103.1:1744497-1772712 GCA_023101885.1 Typhlomys cinereus
TATAAAAACTTGCCATGGCTGCCACCTCACTTGGAATCCATTAAATATTCTTCTGGGGGGGTCTGTGGGCTCTTCACATCCTTTCCAATCACTTGCTCCTGGCTCTGTCAGCTCTAGCTATGATGATGTCTTTGCTCACTTGTAAACAAATCATGTATGACCCTACTCAAGGGCCTTGGCCTTAGCTATATATTTTGTGCAAGTTTTCTTTTATACATGATTTGGTTAATTCTCTTGCCTCCATGCCTTCATATAAATTTCACTTCCTTAATGTGATTGTCTCTGATCTCTGTGTTTAATATTGCCACCTGCCCTTCCCTTCTCAGTTCTCCAATCACCGCACTCATCATCCTTCTTACATTACTCTACTTTTAGTTGTCCTATTATATTCACCTTACAACATATTACAGTATTGTAAAATTGATTCATTTGTTACACTCATTGTCTAATATACGTTTCTCTAAATGGAACTTAAGTTCTCTATTTAGGTCACTGATTAGCTCTCCAATACTAAGCAAAAAGCTTGCTACACAAAGAACTGAGAAAATAATCGTTGAGTGAATGCAAGTATTCATAAAAATTTTTCTTTCTAAACATAAAAATGATAATTTTTCATTTTCAACCCTGGCTGTTTCCAGATATCAAGGCTTAAAAATTTTTTGATTTTACAGTAGGAAGGGACCTTGGCAGCAACGTAGTCTAATCATACCTTTATATATAAAAGTAAACTATGCCCAGGGAAACTGCTAATTTAAGGTTAGCTAGATAATTTGTAACTAAGACTGGAGGATAGTTTCCAGATTCTCAGTCTACCCTCAAATAGGATTTTCCCAAGACTGTGTATATTCAAAAGAATCTACCATTAACTCCAACATTTATACCACGAAAAGAATGCTACATATTTTCACTATATCATTACAGTGAGTGGACAGACTGGTGAGCAGCGTGAACTCAAGTAAATTTTAAAATCTTTCTGAAAACCATTACTCTGCATGATAAGTGAAAAACAAAAGAATATTTTTTTGAAATATAATCATACTACTTTAAAAACACTTGTTATAAGTCCTCACCAAACTAAAGTTTTAAGCATAGTACTTTACTTGGAGTCAAGATTACATAGTTCAAGGGAAAAAAGTCTTATCCTAAACATATAAACTAAACCTTGATCACTTTCTACTGTCTGTATAGTTCTTGTCACTTGGGTTCTACTTTATTCTCTTGTTGGCAGCTGTGGTCTTAATGTGCCTCTTAGAGAAAATAGGTGCTTTTTGGTCCAAACCACTTTTATCTCTGGCTTATTAGAAGCATCCATATATCATAGCCTGGGGAAAGAAGATAAAATAGGGCATCTTTCTTGCATATAAATCATGGCTTGTGGACCATCGCTGTTAATTAAAAGTCCTTGCAAGGCTAAATTCAGCATGATGGAAGCCTAGGACATCCTTGCTAAAGGACAAACTTGGAAGGAAAAGTATCTCAAATTTCTCTAAGAAAGAAAGTAGCATTAATTCATTTTGGATCTCAACTCTAGAGATAGAGTTGTTAAACATTCCTATGCCTATTGAATGGCACCATCATCTGGTGCAGACTGAATATGAAGACAATTTCTTACTGTAATTGGATGTTTTGTTTTAAGCTATTTGTTGTTTCAATACTGTGGGGACAGCATAAAAATTTTAGCATCAAATGGAGATAGGAAATGCAGAGCTTTGATCATATAGTGTGAACTTCACAAGGTTGGAAAAATATAAACAGAATTTTCACCATCGCTTTTCAGTGACATATTTAAAAAAGAGGTCTATTAGTCTTGAGTTTGGCTTGCATGGTTATTTGATACCCTGAATGTATAAAGGAGAATGGCTAGAGTAGGAGCCTTTTCAAGGTATGAACAGATATTTGTTTTAGGGTTGTAATTACTTATGTCCCTAGTTGGTGCCAGTTAGGTCAATAGGATTATATTCCAAAAATTGATTTTTCCTCCAACGAGTAAATAATGAAGTAATTTAACCTCCTCTTCTTCCTAATCTAAAACCTCTGACTTGCACTGTGAAGAAAGGCAGCTGCCTTCACTGGAAATGTGTTCATGTACAAGGCCAATAAATAACTTTGGGTTTTATATGAAGGTCAGGCAATGCTGATCAGTCAACAAATATGTGTGTACAGTCGAAGTGCTTCTTCTGTTTCTGCCAGCTGTCAATCCTAACTTCCAGGATATTGTTGTCTATGGTGAAGGGCAAACTATTACATTACTGCAAAATCATGGGCATGGCTCCTTCCTTGAGAATTTCTCTTTCATTCATTTTTATTAAGTGTTTATTCAGATATTCACATGAAAAGGAACTTAAAATGAAAATTAAAAGGCAGATGGGAAGTGGTGATTGTGCAGATCATGAATTATTTTGTTTTGCTTTACCTGTTATTTTTATTAGTGCACAAGCTGTGGCTTCTTGAAGGAAACTCACACATGTAGAAGTCACGATTAGGCTTGAAGATCAGACTCTGTTGTCATATCTAAAATCACCTAGTGGTCAAAGTAGTACTATTCTCTATCTTCTTGATTTATGTATCACCTTTGCTGCATTCCAGGGCACTGTCAAGTTAGCTGTATTAATTCATTTTGTCTTTTTATAATCAGGAATCCAGCAAGCACAGACTTCAAGAATCAAGGTCAGGTTATCACATTCTAAAAGGGGAGCTTGGTCACAGGACTTCAGAGCCTTCTGTGCCCGTACTGACTATTAGGCTTTGAAAATCACTCAGTACCAGGTCATTTTTTTTCTGGTTACAAGATTATAACACAGAGGTTACTCTGGGGAACTACCCGTTAATCTGAGAAAATAAAAGGTAACTAAGCTAAAATGTGTTATTAAAAAGCAATGACTTATTTGAAAATTTTTGTCCGATGTTTTAGAAGTTGCCATAATCTTCATTCTTTGATGAAATTGAGAACCTTGTGGCAATTTTGATTGCTCTTATGCATTTTTTTAGTTTTATGCAATTGTTACTGGAAGGTGTTTAAGATATTAAAAATCAAAATAAAATATTTTACTGGAAGATAACCTTTAATGTATAAGTTGACATCGAGTGACTTATATACACAAAGTGTAATTTATGAGAAAAGATATGTATGAGTGGTTTTTCTCAAAAATATTTCTTTTCTCCAAACGCTTGTTGACTGCTAATTGTATACTAGATTATACTATAAGCATATGATCAGATATAAGGTAATGGCTGCTATTTCCTGCTCCCAGAAATAACTAAGTTTCCCACAATCTGTTGTCTTAAATCCTACTTGATGCAAGCACCTTGAAGAGATGAATGATTGGTCTATACTTGCAAGTGGAGTGAGGAACGTTATAGGTAAGTCAACATCTGCTTTTAAGCTCTCATAAGGAGAGGATGTCTAGCAAAATCAGGAAAATATGTATTAACTTGGTAGGCTTTGCACACAGAACAGAATTCTCTGCTGGTAAAGGAGATAATAAAGATAAATAAACCTCTTCTAGAATAATAAAACCATATTAAAAAAGATAAGGGATGGAAGCTCTGGTTTGCCTTCATTTTTCTGCAACAACTTTCTTGGAAGATTCTTTGGAATATTAAGCTATCCAGAATTTTTAAGATAATGTGTTCACAATGTTCACTTGGATGTTCACTTGATTCTCTGTGAATTCTCACTCTGTGTTTATCAAGTTCAGAATCAAAAACCATCCTCCCCTTTTATGTTCTTTATGTACTTTTGCAAACACATCTCATTCTGCTACTGTTTCCTGACTACTGGGCAATGATTTCTTAAGTCTGTTCTCTCCACTCCACCTCCACATGCTAAATAATTCCTGTCAACTAGTATGGATTTTGGAGATGCAGGAGAGGAGTTTTGACCTTAACTGCCCACAAGATTGTATCAGTCGTTTTTGATACACTGGCCTGGCAGTATGTGGGTAATGACCCAGTTACAGCATTATTGAATAGGACTTTAACAAAAAGCTTTGAACAGCATATGGCAAAGACTTAGTCTTTCTGTTAAGCTCAACAAGAAATAAAGGAAAGTTCACTTCTCCTGTGGTCTTGTTCACTCCGGGGTCATTAAACTTCTTGCTGCTTTAAATGATTCATTTTTATGCTGTTGTTCCCATTCATGTGACCAGGATTCCAAAAAATAATAAAAAAAGGAAAAAAGCATCACCTGTCTATATAACTGAGAGTCTCATGCTAAAATTAATATGGCAAAAAGATTTATTGAAGCAAGCTGATGTTCTGCAGTGAGAGCAATTGGAAATGGCAGCTTAAAACATGTCTTCTCTTCATTGGAAAGCCAAGCATTGAGAAAACCATGCATAGCTGTATTGCAGATTTAGTCTCAAATCTTGCTATGTTGATTATAGTTATGAAAGGCTTCTCTTCCCAGTGATGATAGTCATTCCAGATGCATCAAAGCAGAAGCTCTAACTCAATTCTTTTAGAGAAGACAGAGCATGAAAACATCAAGGTGTTTTTGTTTTTGTTGTTGTTGTTGTTGTTTTAGTTTTCTCCAGACAAATAAAGAGTAGAATTTATGCTCTCACCTTTACAAATCAGGCAATCACTTTGACCTTCTCAGACTGGTTTTCTCCAGGGTTCCTTAATTGCCTGTTTTCACCTCACCTTTTATGAAGGGTAAATCTAAGGGAAAGTTCAATACCTGATATCATTTATGTGGTTGAAAGAAAAGCTAAAGATAGTGAAAATGAACATGGATCAAGGTACCACTACTGCTTCACTCCAGGGCTTCTACACATGATTGTTAACATGTACACAAGTGAGGCGGAAAAGGAGGGTAGAAAACCAATCCTGTGTTCCTCTAGTTTGTCTGCATACCTGAAATGTAATTGCTTTCCCCTACTAAAAGATGCCCTGTTCTCTAAAATAAGCCAACTACGCTTTAACATGGTCAGATTTTAGTGGAATTGCTTCAAAGAAGAGAGATGCTTTACTATAAAACACACAAGAGAATCCTGTGGATGAGTAGGGTTTTGCCTAGTTACTAACAACAGATCGTACGTACTATCATGTAGGTTATAACAACATAGAGCATAACATAAACTCATCTCTTAGGTCAAGAATCTTAGAGGCAGAGCCTAGTACCAGTATTCTTATTCAAGTACAAAATGTCAAATTCTACCTGCTTAAGAATGAGCAATTGCCCATGAAATGAGGCCAGCAATGATAAAAACAGGAAAGCCTTGACAAAAAATCAGGAAAATACTGTCATCTTTTTTTATTTCCACTCATACAAACTTAACAGGTAGACTGGTCCCTTCCCTCCCTCCAACCTCCCACCACACTGTGCACCCCTCCCCTCCCCCCTCCCTCCGACTCCCCAGTGTCTCCCCTCCCATCCCCAGAACAACCTTAATGTGCATGCCAAACTCTCCTCTGGGCCCTCCTCTCTGATGACATACAAGGACCCAGTGGCATTTCCCAGAACCCTTTCCTGTATTCCCCTTAAGCATAGGAACACTTCTGTGGCTGTCAATCACTTGCCTCCAGGGATCCTAGTGCCTTTAGCAAATGCTAGACTTTGTGGGGTCAACAGTGTGTTGGACATTGCGCCGGGCATGCAATGTCCAATTATGATTGCTTCGGCCCTAACTTGTGTGGAGTATCTTGCATATCATTGCTCCTCCCATCCTTGTGCTCTTACACTCTTACCACCCCCTCTTCCGCAAATTTCCCTGAGCTTCAGGATGGGGAGAGATTAGGCTGGCCTAGTTGCAGGTGATTGATATAGAGACTCTGATGTTCTGGATTATGGTTTGTTAATTTTTTTTTCAGTTTTGCCTCTCTTACAATGCCCTTGGCTCCACCCTGATGGGTATTGGATGTCACCCCCTGGCCAGAGATAAAAACCTGTTAAATTAGAGTCTTGTTATAAGAGTATATTCAAAGGTAGATGTAATAAAAGTAGGAAACCACAGTGAGGGAGGAGTCAATCACCCATTTGCAAAATGGTTACTTTCTATCTGCCAGACTATATGCCCTCCCCTTCTGGTAAGAGCATACCCCATCAGTTGTAAATGATCAGGAAGGAAAGTCTGTGAACTTAACCAGATGTCTCATTACTTACTTGCAGTCCTTGATGGAGGCCTGTTTTCTCTGTCGTAACATGGTCCCCTCTCTCTTTGTTTCTGGTGTGGCCCTCCTACTCCATCCCTCCTGTTCATAATCCTTGCAATTACTGTAGATATTACAGAGATTTATCCTTGAGTGTCTCTAAGTGGGTTTTGTACTAGGAGCCACCTATTAGGTAAGACATGTGGCGCATAATTTTCTGTGTCTGGGATACTTCACTCAATATAATTGTCTCTAATTTCATTCATTTCCCAGGAAATTGCATTAGTTCATCATATTTGATGGCTGAGTAGTACTCCATTGTATAGATGTACCACAGTTTCCTTATCCACTCGTCAACTGTTGGACATTTGGGTTGATTCCATGACATTGCTATTGTAAACTGTGCTGCTATGAACATGGTCGTGCTTGTGCTATGAAGGTGAATTTTTGCTGTATGGGGGGTTATTCCCAAAAGTGGAATAGCAGGGTCATATGGCATTTCAATCTTTAATTTCTTTAAGAATCTCCAGACAGCTGGCCAGAATGGCTGCATGAGCCTGAATTCCCAGCTGCAATGTTGGAGAGTTCCCTTCTCTCCACATCCTCTCCAGCATTTGGTATTGTTTGTATTGTGGATTTTTGCCATCCTGACCGGGATGAGATGATATCTCAGGGAAGTTTTGATTTGTATTTCCCTGATGGCTAAGGATGTGGAGCATTTTTTAAAGATATTTATTAGACATTTTAATTTCATCCCTGGTAAAGTTTCTTTTAAGTTCCAGGGCCCATTTTTTAATTGGGCCATTGATTTCCTTGGTGTTTAGTTTTCTAAGTTCTTGTGCACTCTGGATAATAGAGCTCTATCAGATATGTGGTTAGTGAAGATTTTCTCCCATTCTGTGGGTTCCCTTTGTGCTCTTTATCTGAACAGAAGCTCTTTAATTTCACAAGATCCCATCTGTTGAGAGTTGGTTGCAGTGACTGTGCTATTGGATGTCCGTTTAAGAACTGTTGTCCTAGCCCAACCAGCTTGAGGGAGTTCCCTACCCTTTTAACTATGGTTTTTTATAGACTCTGACCTTATATCAAGGTCCTTGATACATTTGGAATTAAGTCTTGTACATGGTGACAAGTATGGGCCCAGTTTTAATCTTCTGCATGTGGAGATCCTGTTTTACCAGCACCATTTGTTGAAGATACTCTTCTTTTTCCATTGGATTTTTTGGGACCCTTTGTCAAAGATCAAATGGCTATAGTTGTGTGGGCTTATATCTGGGTCTTTAACCCTTATCCATTGATCTGTGTGTCTATTTTGGAGCCAGTACCAGGCTGTTTTTATAACTATGGATTTGTAGTATAGAGTAAGGATTGGTATGGTGATACCTCCAGCAGTGTTTTTGTTACTCAGGATTGTGTTTGCTATCCTGGGTCTTTTGTGCCTCCATATGAATTTTGAGATTGTTTGGTCAACTTCTTTAAAGAATTGCTTTGGGATTTTAATTGGTATAGCACTGAATTTGTATATTGCCTTTGGTAGGATGGTCATTTTTACGATGTTGATTCTGCCAATCCAGGAGCATGGGAGGTCTTTCCACCTTCTGGTGTCTTCTGCAATTTCTTTCTTTAGGGTTTTAAAGTTTTCATTGTAAAGGTCTTTTACCTCCTTGGTTAGGTTTATACCAAGGTATTTCATTTTTTTAGGGGCTATAGTAAATGGGATTATTTCTCTCAAGGCTTTTTCACTTCTTTCATTCTGGGTATATAGGAAGGCCTCTGATTTTTGCACATTTATTTTGTATCCTGCCACCCTGCTGAACTTCTCAATTAGTTCCAGGAGCTTCCTGGTAGAGTTTTTGGGATCACTCAGGTATAAGATCATGTCATCTGCAAATAGGGATAGCTTGACTTCTTCCTTGCTGATTTGAATCCCTTTTATTTATTTTATTTATTTATTTATTTTATTAAACATATATTATTATTATTTCCTCTCATACAAACTTAGTAGGCATACCGGTTCCCTCCCTCCGTCCTCCCCCCGACCCCCCTGCTCCACCTCCCCTCACCCCTCCCTTCTCATCCTCCAGTGCCTCCCCCCCCAATCTCCAGAGAATCCTTTAATGTACCTTTTATGTCCCTTTCTTGTTCTATGGCTTTAGCTAAGACTTCAAGTACAATATTAAATAGAAGTGGTGAGAGTGGACAGCTTTGTCTTGTTCCTGATCAAAATGGGAATGCTTCAAGTTTTTCCCCATTGAGTATAATCCTTGCTGAAGGCTTGTTGTATACAGCTTTTATTATATTGATAAAGGTTCCTTCTATTCCAACTGTCTCTAGGGTTTTGATCATAAAAGGCTGTTGGATCTTGTCAAAAGCTTTTTCTGCATCTATCGAGAGTATCATGTGGTCTTGGACTTTGGACTGGTTTATATGATGAATTACATTTATTGATCTGCATATGTTGAACCAACCTTGTGTGCCTGGAATAAAGCCTACCTGATCCCTGTGGATGATCTATTCGATATGTTTTTGAATCCGATTTGCCAAGACTTTGTTGAGAATCTTTGCATCTGTGTTCATCAGAGAGATTGGCCTATAGTTTTCTTTTTTAAGTGTATCTTTATTAGGTTTTGGGATTAAGACGATATTAGCTTCATAGAAGGGATTTGGTAGTGTTCCTTCCTTTGCTATTTGATGGAACAGTTTAAGAAGTATTGGTGTTATTAGCTCCTTAAATGTCTGGTAGAACTCTGTGCTGAATCCGTCTCGTCTAGGACATTTCTTGGTGGGAAGATTTCGAGATTAGTTTCTCAATTTCTGAATATGTTAGTGGACTATTTAAATAAATCACAACTTCCTGATTCAATTTAGGTAAAGTTTCAAGATTAGTTCCTCAATTTCCTCATATGTTATAGGACTATTTAAATAATTCACAACTTCCTGATTCAATTTAGGTAAAGATTCGAGATTAGTTCCTCAATTTCCTCATATGTTATAGGACTATTTAAATAACTCACAACTTCCTGATTCAATTTAGGTAAGTTGTGTTTACTTAGGAATTCGTCCATGTCTTTTGTGTTGTCAATTTCACAGAGTATAGGTTTTTGAAACATGACGTTATAATTCTCTGGATTTCTTGGATATCAGCAGTGATAACTCCATTTTCATTTCTAATTTGTTAATTTGGGTTTTCTGTATCTTGCTTTTGGTTAATTTCACTAGGGTTATATCGATCTTATTGATTTTTTCAAAGAACCAGCTTTTTTTTTATAATACATTTTTTATTATTATTTCAGCTCATACAAACTTAATAGGTACACCAGTTCCCTCCCTCCCTCTTCCTCCCCCCGAACTCCCTGCTCCCCCTTCCCTCACCCCTCCCTCCATATTCCCCCATACCTCCCGCCCCAATTCCCAGAGTCCTTTCTTGTGCATGCCTGACTCTCCTCTGGGCCCTCCTCTCCGATGACGTACAAGGACCCAGTGGCATTTCCCTGAACCCTTTCTTGTGTTCCCCTTAAGTATAGGAACACTACTGTGGCTGTCAATCCCTTGCCTCCAAGGATCTTGGTGCCTTTAGCAGATGCTAGACTTTGTGAGGTCAATAGTGTGTTGGACATTGCGCCGGGCATGCAATGTCCAAATATGATTGCTTCAGCCCTAACTTGTGTGGAGTATCTTGCATATCATTGCTCCTCCCATCTTTGTGCTCTTACACTCTTACCGCCCCCTCTTCCGCAAATGTCCCTGAGCTTCAAGATGGGGAGACATTAGTCTGGCCTAGTTCTAGGTGGTTGATATAGAATCTCTGAAGTTCTGGATAATGGTTTGTTGATTTTCTTTTGCAGTTTTGTTGCTCCTGCAATGCCCTTCACTCCATCGTGATGGGCACTGTATGTCACCCCCTGGCCAGAGACAAAAAGCTGTTAAACTGGAGTCTTATTATAAGAGCACATTCAAGGGTAGATGTAATACTCCCAAAAGTGGAATCGCAGGGTCATATGGCATTTGCCAATGGGAGGGGTCAATCACCCATTTGCAAAATGGTTACTTTTTAATCTGCCGGACTATATGTCCTCCCCTTCTGGTGAGTTCATACCCCCTTAGTTGTAAATGATCAGGAACGAATGTCTGTGAACTTAACTAGGTGTCACATTACTTTCTTGCAGTCCTTGATGGAGGTCTATTTTCTCTACTGTAACATGGTCACTTCTCTCCTTGTTTCTGGTGTGGCCCTCCAACCCCATCCCTCCTATTCATAATCCTTGCAATTATTGTAGGTAATACATAGATTTACCTGTGAGTGTCTCAAGATGGGATGGGTGGGTTTGGTATTAGGAGCCATCTATTAGGGAGTACGTACGGCGCTTAATTTTCTGGGTCTGGGATACTTCCCTTAATATAATTGTTTCTAATGACATCCATTTCCCGGCAAATTCCAGTAATTCATCATTTTTGATGGCTGAGTAGTACTCCATTGTATAGATGTACCACAGTTTCCGTATCCACTGGTCAACTGTTGGACATTTGGGCTGATTCCATGACTTTGCTATTGTAAACAGTGCTGCTATGAACATGGCCGTGCTTGTGCTATCAAGGTGAACCTCTGCAGCATGGGGTGTTATTCCCAAATGTGGAATAGCGGGGTCATATGGCATTTCAATCTTTAAGTTCTTTAAGAATCTCCAGATGGCTCACCAGAGTGGCTGTATGAGCCTGCACTCCCACTAGCAATGTAGGAGAGTTCCCCTCTTTCCACATCCTCTCCAGCATTTGTTGTTGTTTGTATTGTGGATTTTTGCCATCCTGACCAGGGTGAGATGATATCTCAGGGAAGTTTTGATTTGTATTTTCCTGATGGCTAAGGATGTGGAGCATTTTTTAAGATATTTGTTAGACATTTTAATTTCATCCCTGGTAAATTTTATTTTAAGTTCCAGGGCCCATTTTTTAATTGGGCCATTAGTTTCCTTGGTGTTTAGTTTTCTAAGTTCTTTCTGCACTCTGGACAGTAGAGCTCTATCAGATATGTGGTTAGTGAAGATTTTCTCCCATTCTGTGGGTTGCCTTTGAGCTCGCGTTACAATCTCTTTATCTGAACAGAAGCTCTTTAATTTCACAAGATCCCAACTGTTGAGAGTTGGTAGCAGTGACTGTGCCATTGGATGTCTGTTTAGGAAATGTTGGCCTAGCCCAATCAGCTCGAGGGAGTTCCCTATCCTTTCAACTATGGTTTTTATAGTCTCTGGCCTTATATCAAGGTCCTTGATCCATTTGGAATTAGGTCTTGTACATGGTGACAAGTATGGGTCCAGCTTTAATCTTCTGCATGTGGAGATCCAGTTTTGCCAGCACCATTTGTTGAAGATGCTGTTCTTTTTCCATTGGATTCTTTGGGCCCCTTTGTCAAAGACCAAATGGCTGTAATTTTGTGGGTTATATCTAAGGAACCAGCTTTTTGACTGGTTGATTTTCTGTATCATTTTCCTAATCTCGATGTCAGATATTTATCCCCTTATTTTGCTAATCTCCTCTCTTCTGCTGCTTTTGGGATCAGATTGCTTTAGTTTCCCTAAAGCTTTAAGCTGCATTGTTAAGTTATTAATTTCTGACGTTTTCATTTTTTTGATGTAGGCATTAAGAGCTCTGAACTTACCTCTTAGGACAGCTTTCATTGTGTCCCAGAGATTTTGGTAAGTTGTATTTTCATTATCATTCGCTTTCAGGAAATCTTGAATTTCCTTTTTAATTTCTTCCTGAATCCAGTTCTCATTCTGCATCATAGTGTTGTTTCCAGGAGTTAGTGTATTTTCTCTTGTTTGTTGTGTTGTGGATGTCCAGCTTCAGGCCGTGGTGGTCTGATAGGGCACAGGTTAGAATTTCAACTTTTTTGTAAATGTGTAGATTCATTTTGTGGCCCAGTATGTGATCTATTTTGGAGAAAGTTCCGTGTGCTGCTGAGAAAAATGTGTATTCTTTGGTGCATGTATGAAAAGTTCGATAGAGATCTGTAAGGTCCATTTCTTTTAGGGTTTGATTAAGTTCCAAAGTGTCTCTGTTAAGCTTTTGACCTGTTGATCTATCCCATGTTGAGAGGGCGGTGTTGAAATCCCCAAGAATTATCGTTTGGGCGTTGATTTCTTCCTTTAGACGCTGTAGGGTTTTCTTAATGAATGTGGAGGGGCCCGTATTGGGTGCATATATGTTCAATATTGTGAAGTCTTCCTAGTGAATTGTACCTGTGACTAAAATGTAGTATCCATCTGTGTCTCTTATATTTTAAATTTGAACTTCACTTTGTCCAAAAGCATAAGAGCTACCCCTGCCTTTTTCCTGGTTCCATAAGCTTGCAAAATATTGGACCAGTCTTTCATTTTTAGGATATGCCTATCTTTTGTGGTGAGATGAGTTTCCTGAAGGCAGCAGATTGATGGGTTGTGGTTTTTAATCCAAGTTTGTAATCTGTGTCTCTTGATCGGTGAGTTAATACCATTGACATTTAATGTTATAATGGAGAAATTATTTTTAATTATGGACATTTTTTATGTTTAGTGGATTTTGTAAGCATATTGCTTGACATTTATGTTTTGATAGTATTATACTTCCCTTCTGTCCTCCTTGATACGCTTGTTTTTTTCTTCAAGTTTGAGTATCATTTCTAGCATTTTTTGAAGGCCTGGTTTGTAGACATGTAAGCCTTCAAGTTGTCTTTGTGCTAGAAAACTTTTCTTTCTCCCTCAATCATGACAGATTGTTTTGCCGGGTATATCAGTCTGGGTTGACATTTTTGCTCATTTAATACTTGAAGTACGTCTCTCCAAGCTCTTCTTGCTTTTACTGTTTCAATTGAGTAGTCATTTGTTAAATAGGTTTACCTTTAAAAGTGAGTTGCTTTTTTTCTCTTGAAGCTCTCAGCACCTTTTCTTTGTCTTGAATGTGGACTGTTTTGACTATTATTTGCCGTGGCAATTTTCTATTTTGGTCATATCTGTTTGGAGTGCAAAATGCCTCTTGTATTTCGATAGGCCTCTCATTCTTTAGTTGAGGGAAGTTTTCATTTATGATAATTTGAAAATTTTCCTCAGGTGTGGTATTTTGGGATTATTGCTCTGGTATTCCATGAATGCGCATGTTAGGCTTCTTCAGGGTGTCCCATATCTCTTGAATGTTCCTCTCAAGTATGTTTTTGGCTTTAACAATCTCTTACATTGAGCTGGTTAATTCTCCCAGTTTGTCTTCACGATCTGAAATTCTGTTTTCTGCTTCATTAGTTCTGCTGATAAGACTCTCTGTTGAGTTTTGGGTTGAAGATAACTTGTCTTTCAGTTCAATTTTAAACTCTGCCTGAGACTGTTTTAACTGTTCTATGCCTATTTTTGTTTCTTGAACTGTTTTTCTCAACTCCTCCAAGTGCCTGCTGTGTTCCTGTTCAAAGTGGTTGATGTGGTTGTTTATCTCCTCTCAGATTTCCTCTTTCATATTATTAATCATGGTAATGATCATACTATGAAAGTTGTTATCTTGGGTCTGGCTTTCTTGGCTGTTTTCTGTGAATTTGTTCTGGTTGGAATCCATCATTATGAGGTTAATTCTTTCAATGGGAGATTGGTCTTCTTGGGTTTTGTTTCTCATGGATCTGCACTTTGACTTGGGCATTGTTGTTTTGTTTCTTAAGACCTTTCAGTTTCTGTGTGTTTTTGACTGAACTGGTTTAATTGGTATTATTACACTTGGGTAGTTATTACTAGTGCTTGCCTTGGATTGGGTACATTTGTCTTTTGTTATTGTTATTTCCTAGATGAGGCTATTAGGCTGTTAATACATCAGTTAAGTCAGGTTAAGTAGACAGGGGATGAATATTAGTATGGTTGTGCACTTTTACGATTTAGTATCTTGGTGATATGTGAGGGTGAGTGGTGTACTCCCTGGAGTTGTATATGTTTTTGGGGTGGCTGTATGGAAAAGTTGATCTACAGCAATTAATTCTAGAAAGGAACAGTAAGGTGAAAAAAAGGAGGTTTACTTCTCTTTTGGGCTGGATGTGAAGAATCTCTCCCATGTGATTAGAGTTTTGCTTGAGTTTCCTTTGGACTCTATTGAATTCTGATTCGCAGTGTGTCTTCCATAGACCACATGTGTGGGTCCCCGGTGGGCTGGAGAGGCAGAGGGGCTGATGTCGATGGCAGAATTCTTCACCTGGGACCTGGGACTTGGCTTAGTGGCCCTCCCAAGCTCCAGGGATGGAAGAATGTGAGCAAGTCCTGTCCGGTCGGGCGGACAGGTGGTTGGGAGGAAGTAAGGGGGCTGGGGCCCGGGGCGTGGCCCAGGCAAGATCAGAGGCAGCCTGGGTGCCGCTGGGACATGGGGCCACCTGGGGACCTCACCTGGGATGGAGGACTGGCAGAAGCAGTAATACTCTCATCTTTTAAGTGATATCTTTTTAAATTTTATTTTTGCCTCTCTCTCTCTCTCTCTCTCTCTCTCTCTCTCTCTCTCTCTCTCTCTCTCTCTCTCTCTCTCTCTCTCTCTCTATCAAATGGCACTGTATGTACCTGTGGAAGCCCAAGGGTGACTTGTGGAATCACCTTGGGTTGTCCTATATTCTCGTTTCCAAGGCTCTGCCTTCCAGTGACAGAAGTACATGCACTGCCATTTCTGCCTGGCATTTTTTTGCATGGGATCTGGAATCCTAAATCAGAACCTTCTGTTTGCAAGGCAGAGGCTTAACCCTTGAGCCATCTCTTCAGTCCGTAAGTGACATCCTGAGTGAACATTCATGAGAAAGAAGCTGAAAAAATAAAGACAGTGTAAGGAGGAAGGAAACTCAGCTGATTCACAGAGTTCGGGAAAAAAAGGTATGAGTTGGCCTTTCTGAGGCAAGAGGGTAAATTTTGTAACCAATCATTAGCCAGTCTTTGGCATTTGACTGGTCCTTGGGGGAAGCAGGCCAAGAATATATAACTCCAGGTGTGATGACATCCGCTTTCAGTGACCTATGGTGGTAATTTTATAGAGAAAGGATAATCCATAGCTTAATAGCAGCCAAAACTCTGGGTTATCAGGGCATCTGCCCAGTGAAAGAAATATATGCATAGTCCAGCATCCAATAAAACCCATTATCCATATCTGCATTGTCTCCCTAACTATTTTAGAGAAGGTGATACAGAGTGATACAGCACATGAAAATAATTCTTGGGGAGCAGAACAAGAGTAACACAGCAAAACCCAACATTCTTTCTCTAGGAAAGTGTGGTAATATTGGCTCTTTCTGGACAATATTTGTATTTCACACATGCTATATCTCTTCCTAACTTTTCTAACAATGGAAACAAATAGTTTACAGTCATCTCCCAGTAATTTGGAAAAGTCTAAAAGTACATCCTTACTAAGTGTCCCACACAAAGTAGCCAACTTGGATCTTGTCTTGATTGCAAGTTTTCTGGTTCTTGGAAAGTCCCCACATACTTAGATATTCTCCAATCATCAACTCCTGAACTAGGAGAAGGATTTCCATTCCCAAGACGACCCCTTAATGTGGAAAGGTCAACTTATTGCATTCAAAGAATATGGAAGCTGTGGGTACCATCACAAGCTTACGATGCAAAGCAAACTTACTGTAATTGCTAGATGGTATGTTAAAAGTGGAAACTACACGCAAAATAAAAAATGCAAGATATGATTTTCAAACTGGGAAATAGGTACTCTGTGAAGAAAATATGAAGTGTGAGATATTGGAAGTCTGACTGGGCATACTCCTTACAGAGAGTTGTGTGAAAGTAACATATAGAAAGTATGAGGATAAAAGAAATTCCAAATTAAATAATTTAATCAAGTTAGTAAAGTCAACTCTTTTCTCTTTGAGGAACTTTCTCTAGGGGGCTGATAGGATTATTATTCACACTCTGTTTTTCTTGGTCTCAACTTGATCTGATCTATGAAATTACAGAATCACATCCAAGAAGTTAGTCACACAATCTGTACCTATAAAACTACATAAGATATTTGAGTAAAGAGGCTAGAGAAGTAGCTCAGTTGTGAACTATTTTTCTGGCATGTGCAAGGTGCAGGATTCAATCCTTGGCACCAAAAAGGTGCTGGATAGAGAGAGCAAAAAACTGATTTTAAATGCAGGAAAAAGTTGGCTAGCTAGAGAGCAAGTGGCAGGGAGATGCTTCATTACTTTCTCTTTATTATTATTGAGCCATGAGAGGATATTATCATTCACAAATTAATAATATAAGTCAAATTGAATATGAATAACAAACAACAAGCAGGAATAAGAAAGACCCAGGATGAGTCAAGCTGAACTACATTTTAAAATTCTGCATTCAATTTTCCAGAGCTGAACTGATTGATTCTGTGTCTAACTTAATTCCATCCATGCTTATTAATCACCAAAGAACTGATGGATTTAATTTGATTTTGCAAGTGATGTGAATATGAAATTACAGAGTTGTAGTTATTCTTCTGATGTTTGCCCTGCATGAAGCAAACAAAACCAATGAAATGCACACACACACACACACACACACACACACACACACACACACACCCCAGCAGCAGCAGCAGTTGAATTCTAATTTAAACAGCCCAGTGTGTTAGAAAAGCGCATGTGTTTGAGAATAGGTCAACTGGGTTCAAATTCTAATTGTCACTTCTTAGCTGTGAGTTATGGGATTAGTTAACCTCAGTGAGCCCATCTTCTGGTCTGTAAGTGATAATAATGGTTACCTCAAAGGGCCGTGTTAAGGATTAAATGAGAATAGATATTTGAAAATTTATAAAAAGAAGGTTTCCTTTTCTCTGCCAGAGCATCTAGTACAATACTCCACACACAGATGGTGAGAAATAACTCTGAACTTAAATGAGTTGTTGTCATTGTTAAGTATGGGCATCAACTTGACAGTTGAGGGTTTGAACTCTGAGACATTTATAGAGAATTAGTAGTTCACTTAACCCCAGAGCGAACATGCAAGAGATTGTCTAGTGGATGGAGAAGGTCCAGCCCATGGTGAGTAAAACTAGTCCCTGGACAGGTGAATAAAATAGAGGGAACTGTTTGAGAAGTTGGGCATCCTTGTGTATACTTGGTCAGACATGCTGGTCATGTGGATATGGCGTGGCCATTTCCCTCTGTCCTTGAATTGATGTGACTCTCTTCCAAGCTGGACAAGAAGCTGTAACCATACTATATTGTAAGAGAGAATAAATCCCTTGTTCTAGGCTGTTTTGTCATGCATTTATCAGCAACCATGCACTTGTTTAATACCTGTTGCAGTTCGCCTGCATGGTTGCTGATAAGTCACCATCAAATGGCTTAAGGGAATAAGGGGTTTATTGTCTCTTGCGATTCCTGGTTACAGTTCTCAGTCCAGCTTGACAGGAGAGCATGCACCAACACCAAGGCTGAGGGAACTGGCCACACCATCACCACAGAATGGCTGAGAAATGGACAATCCTTACTTACCAGACCAGCATGTCTGGCCAAATGTACACAAGAATGCCAACTCTCTCAACCAGCTGTCTGTATTTCATTCCAGGGCCTAATCCCACCCACCATGGGCTGGGCCTTCCCCATCAGCTAGACAACCTCCTGCAGGTCTTCTCTGGGCCTAATACAACAACTAATTCTCTACAAATGTGCCCAGAGCTCAAACCCTCAACTGTCAAGTTAACACCTCTGCCTAACTATGACAATGCCCATGGCATTTATTTCCCACCACACTCAGATGGCTTTCTCTCATTATATATGGCAGATTCCCTTGCATGTGTTGTATGGGGATTTTTCCTTTGGATATAGCTTCATGCCATTTTAGACTTCATTTCAGTCTAAGCTAAGGAACATGCTGTGTAACAATTTGAAACATCTCATTCTGGAGGAAAATTCAGCAAGTAAACAACTCTTTAGGCTCAGGAAGTTTTTGAAACTAACAAGTTTCAGAGGGAAATCTTTAGTGAGGGAGGATCTTTCTGGGGGAGAGAAAAAGCTGTAAACAACTGCTGTGGGAAGAGATTCTCCTGTAGTCAAGCTGTCAAAAAGAGTGCTGAGCAGTAAGTCAGAATGAAATTCTCCACGTTCACTAGCAGTCAAGAAGTCTGAATGAGGCTGTTAAGCAGTTAAGGTATCTGAAGGAGTCACTGAGCATTCTGCTGGTAACAGTCCAGAAACCCGGAGGAGAGTCTCAGCAAGTCATGCAGTAGAAAGCTTCAGAGTTGCAGCTTCTGTGAGTCTCATGCATGATTTGGTGAACTTTCTGGTGATGTAGCTGCCTCTGAGCTATGTCTTCTCCTGTAAGTAACTCTCACCTTTACACTTTCAATTAACCTCCATAGACTCTTTGGTTTGTCAGGTGGTACTTTGTCATAATCGTTACATTGGTCTGTCGCTGAACTCTTGTCTGATGTGAATAGACAACTGTAGGGAGTCTGTCCACCAAAAGTGTTTATATATCATTTAAAAATATTTAATTAATTGTGTGTGTGTGTGTGTGCATGCATGCATGTTAGAGGGCACTGTGTGTCCCTGTGGAGGCCCACGGGTTACTTCCGAATTATCCTGGATTGCTTCTACCTTCTTCTTACTTCACTTTGGGATTTCCCAGGCTCCACCCACCAGGGCCAGAAGTGCAGGCCGCCACCATTTCCGCCTGGCGTTTTTTTACCTGGGACCTGGGATCTGAACTCAGGACCTTCTGCTTGCAAGACAGAGTGTTAACCCTGAACCATCTCTCCAGTCCAATATATGACATAATTAAAAAAAAAAAGAAAAAAAACTTTTTCCTGAAGACTTTCAGTAGCATCTTCTCAGTAACAACTATGTAAATCTGTAAGCCTCTTCCCTGAAACTTTAGACCTATCCTATTGCTTATGTATTTAGTTTAGTTTCTAATTTATTCACTTCTTTATAATATAAAAGTCATGGAATAAGGGATCGCTGTTTATTTAGTACCCATCTTTATTTTTGCTATGTAAAGAAGTGTCCAACCTATAGAATGCTGATTGAATAGATGCAATAGGTGCAAATTCTGAGTCTGGAGTAAGAGTACTGTACAGTCCTTTCTAAACATACAATTCCATGGAAAATTCTTTACAGGAATTTTTTTATTTCAATTTTAAATTATCTTTAAACAGTTTAGTTTTATGGTGCTGGGGAGGCTAACATTAACTTAATGACATTTTTCATGGTTAAAATAATGAAAATCCAAGTATGGTGACACATTCAAGCACTTGGGAAACTAACAAGGAGGATCTCAAGTTCAAGGCCAGTTTGGTCTATACAGTGAGAAACTGTCTAAAAAAAAAAACAAGTTTGGGGATGTAGCTCAGTTGTTAATGTTTGCCAAGCATGCATAAAGCCGTAGATTAGATTTTTCATATCAGTTATACCTGTAATCACATCACTCACATGGTACAAGCAGGAGGCTAACAAGTTCAAGATCATTCTCATCTATGTACATAGCAAGTACAAGTCCACGACAGGACACATGAAACCCAGTCTCAAAATAATCAATGATTAATAAAAACAAAAATTTAAAAAGATAAGCACCTTGATAATATGTTCAATTGTTAAAAATACATAATTCTTTGAAAATTATTGAAACATTGAAGAGAATGGAAAAAAAGGTAGTGTGGCATAGGCACAATTACTTTGCCCTCTCTCAGGTAAATACCCGCCAATCATCTTTGAGCACAGAATATTTATGAAATGCGAGGTTAAATAGCGCTCCCTGCCGACGCCCCATCCTCCCTTCCCCCACTCCGGCGCCCAGGACACGTGCGGTCCAGCCGGACCTCACCGCGACCTAGGTAAGCTCCGTCTCTGCCCACCCCCAGAACCCCAGATCAAATAATTCAATTTAGTGAAAAACGCACAGAATTTGAAAGAAGATCTTAAGAGTTAAAAGGACAATGCCAAAGTCAAAGTGCAAATCCATGAGAAACAACACTCAAGTAAACAAATCTCCCACTGAAGGAATTAATCCCATAATGTTAGAATCCATCAAGAACAAACCTATGGAAAATGGCCAAGAAGGCCTGACCCAGGATAAAGATTTTCAAAAAAAAATCATTACCATGTTCAATACTATGAAAGAGGAAATCTGGGAGGAATTAAATAATCGAATCAATCGCTTTGAAGAGGAACACAACAGACACTTGGAGGAGTTGAGAAAAACAGTGCAAGAAACAAAAAGTGGCATAGAGCAGTTAAAACAAACTCAAGCAGAGTTTAAAACTGAGCTACAAGACAAGTTATCTTCAACCCAGAACACCACAGAGAGTCTGATCAACAGAACTAACGAGCAGAAAACAGAATTTCAGACCTTGAAGACAAAGTGGGAGTACTAACCAGCTCAATGGAAGAGGTTGTTAAAGCCAAAAAGATACTTGAGAGAAATATTCAGGAGATATGGGACACCCTGAAGAAGCCTAACATGCGTATTCATGGAATACCAGAGCAAGAATCTCAAAATACCACCCCTGAGGAAATTTTTGAAATGATCATCAAGGAAAACATTCCGCATCTAAAAAGAGAGAGGCCCATACATATACAAGAGGCATTCCACACCCCAAACAGATATGACCAAAACAGAAGCTCGCCATGGCAAATAATAGTTAAAACACTCCACATTCAAGATAAAAAACTGGTGCTGAGAGCTTCAAGGGAGAAAAAACAAGTCACTTTTAAAGGTAAACCTATTAAAATAACAAATGACTTCTCAGTTGAAACAGTAAAAGCAAGAAGAGCTTGGAGAGACATACTTCAAGTATTGAATGAGCAAAAATGTCAACCCAGGCTGATTTACCCTGCAAAACTATCCGTCATGATCGAGGGAGAAAGAAAAACTATCCAGCACAAAGAAAACTTGAAGGGATACATGTCCACCAAACCAGGCCTTCAAAAAATGCTAGAAATGATACTCAAGCGTGAAGAAAAAAACAGGCATACCCAGGAGAACAGAAAGCAAGTATAACACCATTAACAGCGAAGCAATATACTTATAAAAACTACTAAACATAATAAATGTCTGGAATTAAAAATAGTTTCTCCATTATAACACTAAATGTTAGTGGAATTAACTCACCGATCAAGAGACACAGATTACAAATTTGGATTAAAAATCACAATCCATCAATCTGCTGCCTGCAGGAAACCCATCTCACCACAAAAGATAGGCATGCCCTAAAAATGAAAGGCTGGTCAACAATTTTACAAGGTAATGGAAGCAGAAAACAGGCAGGGGTAGCCATTATGATATCAGAAAAGTGGACTTCAAACCAAAGAAAATTATAAGAGACACAGATGGATACTACATTTTAGTCACAGGTACAATTCACCAGGAAGACTTCACAGTACTGAACATATATGCATCCAATATGGGCCCCTCCACATTCATTACGAAAACCCTACAGCATCTAAAGCAAAAAATCAACCCCCAAACGATAATTCTTGAGGACTTCAACACCGCCCTCTCAACATGGGATAGATCAACAGGTCAAAAGCTTAACAGAGACACTTTGGAACTTAATCAAACCCTTAAAGAAATGGACCTTACAGATCTCTATCGAACGTCTCACCCACGCACCAAAGAATACACATTTTTCTTAGCAGCACAAGGAACATTCTCCAAAATAGATCACAGATTGGGCAACAAAACGAATCTACACATATACAAAAAAGTTGAAATTCTAACCTGTGCCCTATCAGACAACCATGGCCTAAAGCTGGACATCCACAACACAACAAACAAGAGAAAATACACTAACTCCTGGAAACATAACAATATGATGCAGAATGAGAACTGGATTCAGGAAGAAATTAAAAAGGAAATTCAAGATTTCCTGAAAGCAAATGATAATGAAAATACAACTTACCAAAATCTCTGGGACACAATGAAAGCTGTTCTAAGAGGTAAGTTCATAGCTCTTAATGCCTACATCAAAAAAATGGAAACATCAGAAATAAACAACTTAACAATGCAGCTTAAAGCTTTAGAGAAACTAGAGCAATCTGATCCCAAAAGTAATCGAAGAGAGGAGATTAGCAAAATAAGGGGAGAAATATCTGAAATCCAGATTAATAAAATGATAAAAAAACAACGAGTCAAAAAGCTGGTTCTTTGAAAAAATCAATAAGATTGATACACCCCTAGCTAAATTAACCAAAAGCAAGAGAGAGAAAACCCAAATTAACAAAATTAGAAATGAACATGGAGTAATCACTACTGATACCCAAGAAATCCAGAGAATTATAACATCATATTTCAAAAACTTATACTCTGTGAAGTTTGACAACACAAAAGAAATGGATGAATTTCTAAGTAAGCACAACTTACCTAAATTGAATCAGAAAGTTGTGAATAATTTAAATAGTCCTATAACATATAAGGAAATTGAAGAAGTAATCTCGAATCTTCCCACCAAAAAATGTCCTGGACCAGATGGATTCAGCACAGAGTTCTACCAGACATTTAAGGAGTTAATAACACCAATACTCCTTAAACTGTTCCATCAAATAGCAAAGGAAGGAACACTACCAAATTCCTTCTATGAAGCTAATATTGTTCGACCTTCCCAGGTCACAGGTGAAGAATTCTGCCATCAACATCAGACCCTTTGCCTCTCTGGCCCACTGGGGACCTATGCACGTGGTCCACGGAAGACACACTGCTACTCAGAATTCAATAGAGCCCAAAGGAAACTCAAGCAAAATTCTAAGGAACAAAGGGAACACAGGCCATACATCTGGACTCCACTACAATCATATCACGTGGGGAGATTCTTCTCATCCAGCCCAAAGATAAGTAAACTTTTTCTTTTCACCTTACTGATCCTTTAAAGTATCAATGCTGTAGATCAACTTTCTAATACAGCCACCCGGACAACATACAACTCCAGGGAGTACACCACTCTCCCCCACATTTCACCAAGATACTAAATCTTAAAAGTGCACTACCAAACTAATATTCACCCCCTGGTAACATAACCTGACTTAACTGACGTACTAACAGCCCAGTAGCCTCATCTAGGATATAACAATAACAATACACAAACATACCCAATCCAAGGCAACTACTAGTAATAACTGGCAAGTGTAACAATACCAACTACGTCGATTCAGTGAAAAACACACAGAAACTGAAAGGTCCTAAAAAACAAAACAACAATGTACAAGTCAAAGTGCAGATCCACGAGAAACAAAACCGAAGAAGACCAATCTCCTGCACAAAGAATCAATCCCATAATGAGGGATTCCGACCAGAACAAATCCACAGAAAATAGCCATGAAAGCCAGACCCAACATAAGGACTTTCAGAGTATGATCATTACCATGATTACTATGAAAGAGGAAATCCGAGAAGAGTTAAACAACCGTATCAACCACTTTGAACAGGAACACAACAGGCACTTGGAGGAGTTGAGAAAAACAGTTCGAGAAACAAAAATAGGTATAGAGCAGTTAAAACAGACTCAGGCAGAGTTTAAAATTGAACTAAAAGACAAGTTATCTTCAACCCAAAACTCAACAGAGAGTCTTATCAGCAGAACAAATGAGGCAGAAAATAGAATTTCAGATCTTGAAGACAAAGTGGAAGAATGAACCAGCTCAATGGAAGAGATTGTTAAAGCCAAAAAGATACTGGAGAGGAACATTCAAGAGATATGGGACACCCTGAAGAAGCCTAACATGCGCATTCATGGAATACCAGAACAAGAATCCCAAAATACCACACCGGAGGAAATATTTCAATACATCATAAATGAAAACTTCGCACAACTAAAGAATGAGAGGCCTATACAAATACAAGAGGCATTTCACACTCCAAAAAAAGATATGACCAAAATAGAAAATCGCCACAGCAAATAATAGTCAAAACAGTCCACATTCAAGACAAAGAAAAGGTGCTGAGAGCTTCAAGAGAAAAAAAGCAAGTCATTTTTAAAGGTAAACCTATTAGAATAACAAATGACTACTCAATGGAAACAGTAAAAGCAAGAAGAGCTTGGAGAGACATACTTCAAGTATTAAATGAGCAAAAATATCAACCCAGGCTGATATACCCGGCAAAACTATCCGTCATGATTGAGGGAGAAAGAAAAGTTTTCCAGCACAAAGACAACTTGGAGGCTTACATGTCTACCAAACCAGGCCTTCAATAAATGCGAGAAATGATACTCAAGCTTGAAGAAAAGAACAAGCGTATCCAGGAGGACAGAAGGGAAGTATAATACCACCAAAACATAAATATCAAACAACATGCTTACAAAATCTACTAAACATAAAAAATGTCCAGAATTAAAAATAATTTCTCCATTATAACATTAAATGTCAATGGTATTAACTCGCCGATTAAGAGACACAGATTACAAACTTGGATTAAAAACCACAATCCAACAATCTGCTGCCTTCAGGAAACTCATCTCACCACAAAAGATAGGCACATCCTAAGAATGAAAGGCTGGTCCAAAATCTTGCAAGCTAATGGAACCAGGAAACAGGCAGGGGTAGCAATTATGCTTTTATACAAAGTGGACTTCAAACCAAAGAAAATGATAAGAGACACAGATGGATACTACATTTTAGTCACAGGTACAATTCACCAGGAAGACTTCAGAATACTGAACATTTATGCACCCAATACGGGCCCCTCCACATTCATTAAGAAAATCCTACAGCGCCTAAAGCAAGAAATCAACCCCCAAATGATAATTCTTGGGGACGTCAATACCGCTCTCTCAACATGGGATAGATTAACAGGTCAAAAGCTTAACAGAGACACTTTGGAACTTAATCAAACCCTTAAAGAAATGGACCTTGCAGATCTCTATCTAACTTTTCACCCACGCACGAAAGAATACACACTTTTCTCAGCAGCACAAGGAACTTTTTCCAAAATAGATCACATATTGGGCCACAAAAAAAATCTACACATATACAAAAAAGTTGAAATACTAACCTGTGCCCTATCAGACCACCACGGCCTAAAGCTGGACATCCACAACACAACAAACAAGAGAAAATACACTAACTCCTGGAAACATAACAATATGATGCACAATGAGAACTGGATTCAGGAAGAAATTCCAAAGGAAATTCAAGATTTCCTGAAAGTGAACGATAATGAAAATACAACTTACCAAAATCTCTGGGACACAATGAAAGCTGTTCTAAGAGGTAAGTTCATAGCTCTTAATACCTGCATCAAAAAAATGGAAACATCAGAAATAAACAACTTGACAATGAAGCTTAAGGCTTTAGAGAAACTTGAGCAATCTGATCCCAAAAGTAGTAGAAGAGAGGAGATTAGCAAAATAAGGGGAGAAATATCTGAAATCGAGACTAAGAAAATGATAGAAAAAATCAACCAGTCAAAAAAGCTGGTTCTTTGAAAAAATCAATAAGATTGATACACCCCTAGCTAAATTAACCAAAAGCAAGAGAGAAAAAACCCAAATTAACAAAATTAGAAATGAACATGGAGTAATCACTACTGATACCCAAGAAATCCAGAGAATTATAACATCATATTTCAAAAACTTATACTCTGTGAAGTTTGACAACACAAAAGAGATGGATGAATTTCTAAGTAAACACAACTTACCTAGATTGAATCAGGAAGTTGTGAATTATTTAAATAGTCCCATAACATATAAGGAAATTGAAGAAGTAATCTCAAATCTTCCCACCAAAAAATGTCCTTAACCAGATGGATTCAGCACAGAGTTCTACCAGACATTTAAGGAGTTAATAACACCAATAATCCTTAAACTGTTCAATTAAATAGCAAAGGAAGGAACACTACCAAATTCCTACTATGAAGCTAATATCGTTTTAATCCCAAAACCTAATAAAGATTCACTTAAAAAAGAAAACTATAGGCTGATCTCTCTGATAAACACAGACCCAAAGATTCTCAACAAAGTCTTAGCAAATCAGAATCAAAAACATATCAAAAAGATCACTCACAGGGACCAAGTAGGCTTCATCCCTGGCACACAAGGTTGGTTCAACATATGAAAGTCAATAAATGTAATTCATCATGTAAACCAGTCCAAAGTCCAAGACCACATGATACTCTCGATAGATGCAGAAAAAGCCTTTGACAAGATCTAACAGCCTTTTATGATCAAAACGCTAGAGACAGTAGGAATGGAAGGAACCTTTATCAATATAATAAAAGCTATATACAACATGCCCACAGCAAGGATTATGCTTAATGGGGAACAATTGGAAGCATTCCCACTTCGATCAGGAACTAGGCAAGGCTGTCCACTCTCAACACTTCTATTCAATATTGTACTTGAAGTCTTAGCTGAAGCCATAAGACAAGAAAGGGACATAAGAGGGATTCAAATCGGCAAGGAAGAAGTCAAGCTATCCCTATTTGCAGACGACATGATCTTATACCTGAGTGATCCCAAAAACTCCACAAGGAAGCTTCTGGAACTAATTGAGAAGTTCAGCAAGGTGGCAGGATACAAAATAAATGTGCAAAAATCAGAGGCCTTCCTATATGCCCAAAATGAAAGAAGTGAAAAAGCCTTGAGAGAAACAATCCCATTTACTACAGCCCCTAAAAAAATGAAATACCTTGGTATAAACCTAACCAAGGAGGTAAAAGACCTTTACAATGAAAACGTTAAAACCCTAAAGAAAGAAATTGCAGAAGACACCAGAAGGTGGAAAGACCTCCCACGTTCCTGGATTGGCAGAATCAACATCGTAAAAATGACCATCCTACCAAAGGTAATATACAAATTCAATGCTATACCGATTAAAATCCCAAAGCAATTCTTTAAAGAAGTTGACCAAACAATCTCAAAATTCATATGGAGGCACAAAAGACCCAGGATAGCAAACACAATCCTGAATAACAAAAACACTGCTGGAGGTATCACCATACCAAACCTTAGTCTATACTACAAATCCATAGTTAATAAAAACAGCCTGGTACTGGCTCCAAAATAGACACATAGATCAATGGATAAGGATTGAAGACCCAGATATAAGCCCACAAAATTACAGCCATTTGATCTTTGACAAAGGGGCCCAAAGAATGAAGTGGAAAAAGAACAGAATCTTCAACAAATGGTGCTGGCAAAACTGGATCTCCACATGCAGAAGATTAAAGCTGGACCCGTACTTCTCACCATGTACAAGACTTAATTCCAAATGGATCAAGGATCTTGATATCAGGCCAGAGACTTTATAAACCATAGTTGAAAGGATAGGGAACTCCCTCGAGCTGATTGGGCTAGGCCAACACTTCCTAAACAGACATCCAATGGCACAGTCACTGCTACCAACTCTCAACAGTTGGGATCTTGTGAAATTAAAGAGCTTCTGTTCAGATAAAGAGATTGTAACAGGAGCTCAAAGGCACCCACAGAATGGGAAAAATCTTCACTAACCACAATATCTGATAGAGCTCTTCTACTGTCCCAGAGTGCAGAAGGAACTAGAAAACTAAACACCAAGGAGGAAAACGATGGCCCAATTAAAAAAGGTGCCCTTGGAAATGCAAATCAAAACTTCTCTGGGATATCATCTCACCCCAGTCAAGATGGCAAAAAATCCACAATACAAACAACAACAAATGTTGGAGAGGATGTGGAGAGAGGGAACTCTCCTACATTGTGGTGGAATGCAGGCTCACGCCACACTGGCGAGCCGTCTGGAGATTCCTTAAAGAAATTAAAGATTGAAATGCCATATGGACCGCTATTCCACTTTTGGGAATAACCCCCCATACAGCAGAGTTCACCCTCGATGCACAAGCAGGACTATGTTCATAGCAGCACTGTTTACAATAGCAAAGTCATGGAATCAGCCAAATGTCCAACAGTTGGAACGAGTGGATAAGGAAACAGTGGTACATCTATACAATGGAGTACTACTCAGCCATCAAAATGATGAATTCTGGATTTGCCGAGGAATGGTGTCATTAGAACATTATATTAAGGGAAGTATCCCAGACCACAAAATTAAGTGCCGTATGTACTCCCTAATAGGTGGCTCCTAGTACCAAACCCACCCAGCCCCACCTAGAGACAGTAATTGCAAGGATATGAACAGGAGGGATGGGGTAGGAGGGCCCCACCAAGAAACAAGGAAAGGACCGGTTA
>JALPQD010000103.1:1775455-1787124 GCA_023101885.1 Typhlomys cinereus
GCCAAAGCTGAAGGAGGCTAAGTCACCCTAGACATCTTGGAAGCTGAGAGCTGCAGACTGCTTGTACTTCTCCTGGCGGTAGGGTGGGACTACCACCTCATGGCCCACCCCTTCTGACTGCCTTCCTCCCAAGGCACCACTTCTCAAGGTACCATGACCTACGGACAAAGAGAGTAAGGGACACATTTCAAACCATGAAATCACCCCTGGCTCCCACAGGCTCATTGCCATCTCATCTATGCAAATCAATACTCAGTCCCAACTGTAAAAGTCTTCATAGACTACTCAGTAGTCCCAACATAGTCCAAAAGTCCAAAGTTCAAACCTCCTGTAAAATCAAAATACAGTTACATACCTCCAACATACAATGCACAGAGAAAACATTCCCATTCCAAAAGGAAGGAATGGGGGCATATCCAGGAAAGATCGGTCCATAACAAGAACGAAAACCAGCAGGCCACCCCCAATCTTGTAGCTCCAAGTCCAACAGTAAGCCTCCAAAGACAGATCTTTGAAAAAATTAAGATCAATATCTCCCTAATATGAGCATATTTGGGAATATTTTTATTTCTGCTTTTTGCTGTTGTTGCAATTTGCCTGTATTTGCTGGTAAATGACCATCATATGGCTTACGGGAACAACAGGTTTATTTTCTTTCTTATAGTCTAGTTACATTCTGTAGTCAGCTGACAGGAGAGCATGCACCAACACCAGGGGCCGAGGGCACTGGCCGCCCCTCTCTAAATAATGGCTGAGAGAAGGGATGATCTTTACTGCCAGACCGCTCTCTCTGATTTCTCCCAGGGCTATCTAGCCCGCCAAAAGGCCCTCGGTACATTTTTCCCATGAGCTAGACAATCCCCTTCAGGTTTGCTCTGGGCTCAACTCAACTACTAATTCTCCACCAATGTGCCCAGAGCACAAACCCTCAACTGTCAATTGACACCTGTGCCTAACCATGACACCTCTCAAATTGAATGCTTATTAATTTAACATGGGCAGGTAGAAGAACCTTAGGCAGAGACTCAGCTCCGGAGTCCAGTGATGTCATAGGAGAGTCTGAGTGGAAGATGGCCAATTTATCTCTTAGAGAGGCACCTGGTCGAATGCCAAAATTCAGAGCAGTGGCATACCCTACATTCCCAGCATGTGGGAGGCAGAGGGCTTGCAAGTGAGCATAAGGCCAGCCCACACAGACAGAAAGACTTTGTCCTCCAAAAGACAATGAGAAGCTAGAGACTACAGAGATAGCATTGCAGGAAAAGTGCTTTCTGCACAGGCATCGGTACCTGAGTTTGTGCTTCAACTTGGCAGGGAGTTATCTGAAGTTCATCCCAGAGCCAGAGGTGGATTCCAGGGGTTCACTAGCCATGTAGACTGGACCCAGGTTTAGTGAGAGGCCCTGTCTCAAAGAATAAGATGGAGAGCATTAGGGGAAGGAAGATGCCACAGTGGAGCTGTGACCTTTACACATGCATACACAGGCAAAATCTTCTTTCTCCAAACATGAATTCACGCGCATATCACACATATGCAATCATACGCATGCCATACAAACCATACCCACACACATCTATACTGGTCATACCACATATATACATGTACACAACACACATATACTCACAGATACACACACATAGACACACAGCACATTACATATACACACATGAACACTATACACAAAGCACATACATACATAGCACACCACATACACTTGTGTACCATACACATGTATACAAAATATATACCACACACATATACCTTGCATATACACACACATGCACAACACACAGTCACATTCTGCCATCCTTATCCAGGGCTTTTTGTCTGTAGCTTCAGCCTAGCGCACACTGATTGCTTCTCTCCTGAGTGCGCTGTGGCATTTGTCTCCATCATGTTTATGGAGCCAACATAGTGAAATAATGATTTGAATTGTACTTCTATCACATGAGTGCTAACAGTCATCTAACGATGATAAAGTGTCTATGAGAGTTTGCAAGGAGTGCATGCAAGTATTAAATATGGCACTATTTGTAGCACGGACTTGTGCACCCAAGAACTTGTAGCTGTGGGGGAAAGACGTGGAGCTGTGGTTCACTGTGAGGGGAAAACATTCAGAGCAGAAGATTCTGGGGAGTGTAGTTCACTCACCCAGCAAGGCTTGTCTTTTCAGAGCTTATTTCGCAGGTTCTAAGCTCCCTCCATCCCCACAGATGGTGCTATACACAGCAAGGGCCACACACCACACAAAGAGTTGATTGGCTCCACAGGATGATATCTGAACCTCCCATTCAAAGGCCCTTCCTGTGGAGCTCTGTGCTGACCACATTGCTGAGAATATCTCTGCAGGGTTTGAAAGCCAAGGCCTCTGTGAAGTTGGTCTTGGGGCAAGGCAGAAACGAGGAGAGACTGAGTCCTCAGCATGTGGCATTGGGATTCTCAGAAGTGACCAACATGTGTCTTGAGGGTATGTTTTGTGAGCCTAGGCAGTCGTACTATCACAGGCACTGTGCTACCCACGACACTGTCTATCAGGGTGTTAGCAGAAAGAAGGAACTTCACCCAGGGAAAGACAGGGAAACAGCATCGTGCTGGTGGCCCAGGGGTTTGAGGGCAGTGATTGCAGGAAGAGGAGCCAGGAAAGTCTTGGAGATACCATGTGAAAGAAACCAGTGGGCAGAAGAGTTGGACACTTTCATCAGGGTTTCATGGATTACAACAGAGCATGGGAGAGGGAATCCTGGGAGTTTACATGGTGAATGTCCGGTCAGTGACCCACAGAGGATCAGCAGGACTCTCAGGATTTGTGACAACAGGACTCTGAGCCTCAGACCCTCCCTAGCTCTCTGGCTAACTTCTAGTCTCAGGACTGCTTCTTTCAAATTGTTTGTTCTTCTGCCATTACCCACATGCCCCTGGTCTGAGTCTTCATTCCAGGATATAAGAATCTGGAAGTCTCAGCGGGTGACTCTGGACTCTGATCTCACCTTGAAAAAGCCTATAACACCCTGATGGTTGATCTTCATTGCCAGGGGAATGGGATTTAGAATCATCCCGGAGACTGACAGGGTGCCCTTTGGATGTTTGTGAGGTGCTCCCAGAGAGAATTAACTCCATTCAAAAGACCCACCCAGGGTGTGGGCAGCACCACCCCACAGGGTGGGGACCCAAAGGAACAGAATGAACAGGAGGAACCATCTGAGCTCTGTATCCAATTGGCTCCCATGATGCAAGCTGAGCAGCTGCACTGTACTTTCCCCACCATGACTGACTGGAGCTCTGTAACATGAGCTCACATAAATCTCTCCCTCTGTATGATGTGTCTGGAGGGACAACCCAAAAATGGGAGAAATCTGCCAGCCACATCTCAGAAAAGGGATTAAAAGTTGGGATAGGCCAAGCATTGCACCAACCAAACTAAACTCTCAATCAACTAATGCGACCAGAAAGTGAACAAGCAGTTCCCCAAAGAAAAAACTGAAATGTTCAATAAACATATATTTTTAAAAAGTGTTCAACATCATTAGTCATCAGGGAAGTGCAAATTGAAACTGCTTAGATTCTACCTCAGAATGCTCTTCAACTAGAAAATAAAGGAAAATGAATATTGGTGAGACCCTGGAAAGAGAAACTGTTACTTAATGCTGAGTGAGCATAAGCAGGTGCACATACTATGGAAACCGGAGTGTGTGTTTCTCAAAAACAAAGCAAAACAAAGTTACACCTACCATGGGACCCAGTTATGCTTCTCCCGTCTCTTGCCTAAATGACTCCATATCCTACCACAAGGGTGCTGCACATGTGAGAGACAGAATAGGAGGACACAGGAGAGACAGGATATGGGAAGGGCAGGGCTGGAGGGCACCGGTGAGATCATGCAGGAGGATGCGGGAGAGATATGGCAGGAGAACATGGTAGAGACATGGCAGGAGGATGAGGGAGAGACAGGTCAGGAGGACAAGGGGGAGACAAGGCAGAAGGAAACTAGAGAGATGGAGCAGAGGGTACATGAGAGACAGGACAGGTGGGCATGGGAGAGACAGGGTAGGAGACCACAGGACACACAGAGCAGGAAGGCATGGGAGAGACATGGAAGGAGGGCACAAAGAGAAACAGGTGAGGAAGGCACAGGAGAGACAGGTCGAGGACAATGGAGAAAGAGGGAAGTAGTATACGGCAGAGACAGAGCAAGAGAATATGGGGAGATGGGGGTAGAGGGCACGGGAAAGACAAGTCAGGAGGGCAATGGAGAGACAGAGCTGAAGGACATGGGAGACTCAGAGATAGAGGGCACCGGAGACAGGGCAGTCGGGCAGGGAAGAGACATGGCAAGAGGGCACATGAGAGAAAGGTCAGGAGTACATGTGAGAGACAGAGTAGAATGATATGGCAGAGACAGGACAGAAAGGCACAGGAGAGACAGGGCAGGAGGGCATGGCAGAGTCAGGACTGGGAGGCATGGGAAAGACACATCAGAAAGACACAGGAGAGAGAGGTCAGGAAGACACAGGAGAGACAGAGCAGAAGGACATGGGAGAGACAGGGCAGGAGCACCATATATACAGAAATTGGGTGCACACATAGTTTAAGATCATATACACATACTGCAATGTCACACACATTTGTTCACACACAACGCTATACATACACACTACATAATGCCATACATATATTCACACACACATTCTACACACATACAATATCACAATATGCATACACAATAGAAGAAAGTGCATGTGTGTGTGTGCGTGCACGCACACACACACACACACACACACACACACACACACACATGCCAGGAAATTGTTTTCACAAATCCAGATGTCCCTAGACTCAGACCCAAATCCTTAATGTGAGACAGATTCACCTAAGCAAGGGCTCTGCTGTAACAGTGACTCAGTTTGGTGACAATGACTCATTTCCTTTCCTTAGTGTGTCACAGGAAGATAAAAGGATGCCCACTTCCTATGAGCTACGGAAATGGGCTTTAGCTCCGGTTGGCATAGGCAGGCAATTAGGGATCGGAACATTTGCTGACTACCACCATGGGTAGAGGGAGTTCAGCTGGGAAATCCTATAGAAACCACAGGTTTTTCCCATCAGTTGTAGACTTTAGAGAGGGAAGAGACTTGAGCTTAGAGGATGTGTCTCTGAGTTTATGGGGAAGGTTGTAGTGGGACACACAAAGCAGTAACTAAGAAGCTAATCCCATGGTCCTACTATGCTCTGGGGATGCTACAGGATGGCAGCGGAGCAGCTGAGAGAAAGCACTAGACAGATTCTAAGGTGTGGTTAATCCCCTCTCTTGGGCAGCTTCAGGAGTAGCAGCTGTGTGAGTTGCAAATATGTGCTTGTAATGCAGTGTGCACAGTGCCTGTCTGTCTCCTACCACATCATCCAAGTGGAATGTTGGGGTGACTCCTCCTCATACAAATGTGTGGCTTGGAGGGCATTGAGGAGCATGGTGGGAAGTGAAGCCTGCACAGTGCCACCTAAGGACTCCTGCTGTCATGGCTGGAAAGCCCTTTATGGAAGATGGTTTTGGAGCCCAGGCATCCACTTGACTTCTCCCAGGCTGTATGTGTGGCTTGCAGAGAATCAACCCCCCTCTCTCCTAACTTGTTCTGGTCCTGTTTCTGTCACAGCCATGGGACTGGGAGGTTAAGACAGGGATGTAACATACTCAAATCTCAGTACCACCTTCTGAGGAAAACTTTGGAAGAACCAATCTGCTTGAATGGATTGGGTCTGTTTTCTTCTGCTCTTCACTCTTCCCTCTTTCATCTGATGCTTTAAGTAGTTCTGCCTGAATCCGGGATTGAAAGAAAGGCCAAGCAAGGTCAAATTCTTATATTATCTTTTGACACCTGGAAATTATTCATTCCCTAGGATATAATCAAGCTGAGATATGAACTTGTGCTTGCGTGTTGCCGATAAATTCACAACCAAAAAACTGAGGAAACAAGGAGTTTTTATTCTTTCTTGTGATTCTCAGTTACAGTTCTTAATTCATCTTGACAGGGAGCTCATACCAACACCAGGAATGGCAGGAACTGACCACACATATCCACAGGGATCATTGAGAGAGGAACAAACCTCACTCGCTGCAAGTATGCCAAAGTTGCTGAAGAATGCCAGCTTATTGAACCAGCTCCTTCTGTCTTATCCACCCACCCAAAGGCTGAGTCTTCTTTATCGAGTAGACAATATTTGGCAGGCTTGCTCAAGGATTAAGACAGCTACTAATTCTTTACACATGTTCCTAGGGCCATGGCATTTGCTTTGGGTCAGAAGCTTTGCTTAAGTTGGACAGACCAGAATGATGGAGAGGAATAGCTGACTGGTGAGTGTGCTGAAACTGAGGCAGGGACAGACATGGAGTCATCCATCTTGAAGCTTCCTGCTAATAAAATGAAGGTATCGCAAAAGAGTGTGAAGATGGGCTGGGCAGATGGTTCAGGGGTTAAGTCTTTGCTTTGCAAGCAAAGGACCTGAGTTCAAATCCCCAAAACCCATGTAAAAATGTCAGGCATAACAGTGGCCCATAATTCTGCCCATGGAAGGCAGAGTCTGGGAAACCACAGAGCAAAGCAATAAGCAGGAAGAATAATCTGGAATGATTCCTGATGTCACCCTTAGGCTTCCACAGGCACACATACTCAAGCATCCTCTGATTCATATTCCCTAACATGAACACAGGCATACATGCAACACGCACATAGAAACAAAGCAAAAAATAACCACAATAATGACAATGCTTCCTAGCCTCCTGCAAAGCCACTGCCCCATTCCTCTCTCCCCCATCTGTCATACTGAGCACAAAAGCTTCAGTGTTGAAGAATGTCAGTCATGAATATCTTGCGATCCAGTTTACCCATTAAGTCAGTCATTACACTAGACAAAGAAGTTAACTAGGATGTAATAACAAATGCATGAGCAGGCACTCCATGTAAACTCACAGAAGACATTATATCTATGAGCATCCAGGTTGGGGCTGTGCCATGAAGTATCATGATGAATAAGGTTAGCAAGACTTTGGTTTTCATAATTTAGTAGTGTGGGAGCCAGTGATCTCCAGCCAGAGAGGAAAATCTGATGACTGTTAGACTCTATCACATAAAGACTCAAAGTCTAGCATGGCACACAGGCACTAGGATCCTTGGAGGCAAGGGATTAACAGCCACAATAGTGTTCCCATACTAAAGGGGAACACAAAAAAGAGCTCTAGGTAATGCTACTGAGTCCTTACACCTCATGAGAGAGGAAGACCCAGAGGGAAGTTTGACATGCACACTAAGGATGCTCCAGGAATGGGGGAGAAGAGACACTGGGAGAAAGGGAGGGAGGGGGGAAAGAAGGGTAAAAGAGAGGAGGGAGCAAGGGGATCCAGGGAGGGGTCGAGAGAGGGAGGGGAATGGGGTACCTATCAAGTTTGTGCGAGTGGAAAAAAGACACCATAAATAAAAAAAAGAAATAAAAGGAACAAAGGGAAGGACGAGGAAGGAATGTTAGAGAGATAGAAAGTAGGGAGAAAAAAGAAACAAGGCAGGACGAGACTGAAATAGAATGCTGGCGCTGTTCCCCAGCACACAGGAGGCTGAGGCTGAAGGGTCACCATGAGTCTGAGCACACAGTGAGACCTCGCTCAAAATAAGTAAGAATGTGACTGTGACGTGTCTTAGTAATGGATCACCAGACCAGCATCCCCCAGTGAGGGGCTGGAGGCTTGGCTCAGCATTACAGCACCTGCCTAGAATCCCCAGTGAGGAGCTGGGCCATGGCTTTTTGATAGAACAACCTGCCTAAGCATATGCAAAGTCCTGTTTTCAATCTGAATATTGCAGCAAAAAGAAATGAAAACTAAACTAAGGACAAAAAGCAAGGACGGACTTGTTATCTCACACCTGCTCCAGAGTTCCTGTGCTGCACCCTCCTTTGAGCCCCCTGGAAGGGTCACACTGTATGTGCCTGTCTCCATTTCCTCTCCTTGGAAGCAAACTTTTCAAATGACTACCAACTTTTCTATCCCGTCAATAAAGAAGATGTTTTGTTTTCCAATGAAATATTAACACCAATGGTCAGAAATTTAACACTGCAAACGTGTTAATACTAGAAAGACAATTCACCATGGCTCAGGGGTAGCAGGAAACCAAGAATAAAAGGTTGACATTAGAAAGAAACAAATCATGTGGTGATAAAATGCATTTAGGTTTCCCTCAGATCAGGAAGGAACTAAAACTAACAGTTATCTACTATTTAGAGAATAGCAAAAACTCCAGGCACTACACATTAAAACCCACAAGCTGTGGAAGACAGAACGAGAGAGGAAAACATGTGGCACTAACTCCTTAGCTATTAAACAAGATGAAAGAGAGAGAAATGTGTTTTCTTTTCAATCAGAAAGATCAGAAAGACAGCAAGCAAGTCAGAAGGAGGAGAGAACAAACCATGTTATAGAATTCAAATGGGAAGAAGTGCAATGAATAAATAAGGGGTTCCTAGTAAAGATTTACAAGTTGAATGCTATTTTAAAATGAGGGGAAGCTGGGGGAGATGGCACATTGGGACAAAGCTCTGTGCAAGGCTGAGGGCCTGATTTTGGATTCCTAGCATCCCTGTGAGAAGCTTGGTGTCTCTGTGCTGGCAGGAACAGAACTGAGTGCATCCCTGGGACTCACTGCAAGCCAGTGGTCACTCACCAAGAAATCTAGACTGGCTGGCCTGCAACCCCCAGGGATCTGCTTGTTTCTGCTACCTGAGGGCTGGATTACAAGTGTCACAGTTAGATACCAGTGTCAACTTGATTGTTGAGTGCTGGAACACTGAGCATTTGTAGAGAATTAGCTAAGTCCAAAATGAACCTGCAAGAGACTGTCTAGTTGAGGGGAAAGGCCCAGCCCATGGTGGGTGGGACGAATCTCTGGCAGGTGAATAAGATGGAGGGAGCTGATTGAGAAAATCATGCTGGTCTGGCACGTGAGAATTGTCCCTCTCTCAGCTGTTTTGTGGATACGGTGTGACTTCTTCCCTCAGTCATTTATGTTGCTGTGGGCTCTCTTGCAAAGCTGGACACGAAACTGTAATGGAACTATAATAAGAGAAAATAAAATCCCTTAAGCTATTTGGTTGTGAATTTATCAGCAACAATGCAGGCTAACTGTGACAAGTGCACACCACCATGCCTAGCTTTCTCTTTTCTTTTTTTTTAATTTTTCAATTTACTTTAATTTATTTAATAATTATTTATTTTTCCCATTCATACAAACTTAATAGTCCCCCTTGCTCCTCCCCCTTTCCCTTCCTTCACCCTTCTCCCTCCCTTTCTCCCAGTATCCCCCTATTCTCCCCCCCCCAAATCCCTGGAATATCCTTTAGTGTGAATGTCAAATTCGTTTTGTGTCCTTCACTCTATTAAGGGGTATGGACTCAGTAGCATTGCCCAAAGCCCGTTCTTGTGTTCCCCTTTAGTATGGGAACACTATTGTGACTGTTAATCCCTTGCCTCTTAGGATCCTAGTGCCTGTGATCCATGCTAGATTTTGGAGGATCATTGATATGTCAGTCATTGCACAGGTCATGCAAAGTCCTATTATGGTTACTTCAGCCCTAACTTGTGTGGAGTGTCTTGCATATTGTTGCTCCTCAGCATCTTTAGGCTCTTACAATCTTACTGCCCCCTCTTCAGCAAATTTCTCTGAGCTTTAGGATGGGGAGAGATTTGGCTGGTCTGGTTCCAGGTCATTAATGTAGGGACTCTGATGTTTTGAATTGTGGTTTGTTGTTATTTTCAGTTTTGCTCTTCCTGCACCACCCTTGGCTCCATCCTGATCGGTATTGGATGTCACCTTCTACCCAGAGATAAAAGTCTGTTAAAATGGGAGTCTCAATATAAGAGTAGATTCAAAGGTAGATGGAGTAAGAGTAGAAGACCATGGTGAGAGGTGGTCAGTCTCCCATTTGCAGGATGGTTACCACCTATCTGCCAGACTCTATGCCCTCCCTGACTGGTGAGATCAAACCCCCTCAGTTGCAAGTGACCAGGAAGGAAAGTGAGTGAACTTAACCAGATATCTCACTATTTACTTGCAGTACTTGATGCTGACCCATTTTCTCTGCTGTAGCATGATCCCCTCTGTCCTTGTTTCTGGCGGAGCTCTCCTTCCCCTTCCCTTCCTGCTTATAATCTTTGCAATTAGTGTAGGTATTACAGAGATTTATCTTTGAGTGTGTCTCTAAGTGGGCTTGGTACTAGGATCCACCTATTAGGGAGCACATACGGTGCTTAATTTTCTGTCAGGGATGCTTCAGTCAATGTATTTTTTTTCTAATTCCATCCATTTCCCAGCAAATTTCACTAATTCATCTTTTTTGATGGCTGAGTAGTATTCCATTGTATAAATGTACCACATTTTCCTTATCCACTCATCAACCGTTGAGCATTTGGGTTGATTCCATGACTTTGCTATTGTAAACAGTGCTGCTATGAACATAGTCATGTTGTGTCATTGCAGTGAATTTTTGCTGTATGGGAGATTATTCCCAGAAGTGGAATAGCAGGGTCATATGGCATTTGAATCTTTAACTTTTTAAAAGTCACCACACTGATCACCAGAGTGGTTGTATAAACCTGTATTCCCACCAGCAATGTAACAGAGTTCCTTTCTCTCCTGTGGATTTTTGCCATCCTGACCAGGGTGAGATGATATCTCAGAGAGTTTTTGATTTGCATTTCCCTGATGGCTAAGGATGTGGAGCATTTCTAAAGATATTTTTATCTTTAAATCTAACATGGATCACAAGCACTAGGTTCCTAAAAGGCAAGGGATTAAAATTTCAATTTTGTCCCTGGTAAAGTTTCTTTTGAGTTCTCAGGCCCATATTTTAATTGGGCCATTTATTTCCTTGGAGTTTAGTTTTCTACTTTTCATGTGGGTGCTGGAGATTGAACTTGGGTCCTCAAGGCTTGCAGGGAAACTGCTTTCACCAACTGGGCTTTGAGGCTCTGAGAGTTACTTTAAAAAAATTAGAACACTAGCAAGTAACCTCAAATATAAATATCAGTGTATCATAGACAATCTATTAATCTGATTCAAAATTTTAATAAAGAGAATAAATATACAACTACTTGAATAAAGACCCCCCATCCTGCAAAGACATTAGATTTGTGTTCCCAAAAAGAATGCTTAGTAAATTAGAAAGATTGCCCTAACCTGATGTCTACTTAAGACAAACAGCCAGTTCTGGTGATAATGGGGCAACTCTCACACATTTCATTGTGCCAAGAAAGAGATAAAGCTTCTCACTTGCCATTAAGATCCATCTTACACTGTAGATGGCAGTTACTGTAAAACATTACATATGATGACAGGAAGGAGAGAGGCACAATTATACTTATTTCTCTAAAAGTGTGGTTATGTACCTGAAAAAAAATGAAAACAAAATCAAGAATGATTAAAACTAATGACAGGCTCTGGACAAACAGCTAGTTGTTATTTTTAAAAACTATCTGTGTGTGTATACTATGTGTGTATGTATGCATGTGTATGTGAGTGTACATGTGACTCTATGCACACATATGTACACAGATGCATATGCATACATAAATGTGTATATGCACAAGTATATGCATGTATACAAATGTTCACATGTGTATGCATATGTATGTGTCC
>JALPQD010000103.1:1791624-1817724 GCA_023101885.1 Typhlomys cinereus
GATGTCTGAAATTTTCTAAATACTTTTAGTAAGTAATGGAAACATTATTGTTTACAATAGAGCTAACCTCACATCTAAAAAGAACTTTTCTGATCATCTCATTCCTCAGAAGAAAAAAAAATAATGTATTACCATGGACTTTATCACAGTCTTTCTCTTACCCCTTATCATTCTTATTAGCATATAATTCCTAAGAAGCTTCCCACAGATCTTACAATCGAGCAAAATTAATTAAAAAAGTGTTAAACCTGAAAATCAATAGTCTTATACTGAGGAATCAGATAGAAAACCTGGAAAGCAAATATCACCGAGAGAGGAAACTGTTAGATATAAGATTGAATTCCTTAGCACACATTAATTCATTGAATCCGCAAAATTCTTGAACATAATCAGAACTCTGAGACGCTGCACAACTGAGTAAACAGTGCATACTGTTCCAGTAAGTAAAAGACATGGTGTTGAGCACAATGGGACGACCATTAGAGTTCAATGGTATTTGGGACTACAAAGTATCTGCCCAATTTAAAAAAATGTTTTCCTACACTATGTTCCCTTTAATGAGATGCTAGGATTGCATTAGCTGATTACAATGTCACTAGTAATAATAACGACAATAATAATCCATTTCATTTTCTTAAGAAAATTTAAGTTCTCACAAAATTGGTGCAGACAGAGAAAGAAGAAATGGAGATGGAAAATTTTATTGTCATATTAATTACAAAGTAGGCACTCGACAGTAAAGTACATGCATCAGGAAATTAAGCTTGGGAGGTAATAGGTAAATTAGAGAAAATTCTTCTACAACTTAGATTTAACAAATTAATGTGTTATTGATTTGTTTAGCAAATACAGATGAGAGCAGAACAAGAACTAACAATAGTAAAAAGTCTTCATGTACCAAGGGAAGGCCTTAATATAAAAAAAGAAAGTACACAGTTGAGATTAAATTAATGAAAATAAAGCCACTCTATGAATGCAGAAATAGTGAACAATTTGCAACGGCTAAAGTAAGATCAAGGCTATTGATAAGTGGACAAAGGACTCCTAAGTCAGTCATTGCTTATGTTCCACACCAGTGCACTCAAGCTAGCTCATGCACTCAAACTATCTTTTATTGTTCCTCAGATGATTCAGAACATTAATCAAATTAATTATCATCAATAAGAGTGGGTATACAGCCAATGTGTTCCTACTATAAGCCAAAAAAATTGCAAAGCAACATTTTGAAAAAAATCATTCATAATTGCATGAAAGAAACATGAAATACTTAGGGATAAATTTAATAAAATATATGCCAAATATTTTTAGATAAATTGCTAAAAAGCTCATCAAACAAAGACATATATTATTTATAGATTGAGAAAGAAAGGGAGTGGGGGAGAGAGAGAGAGAAACATGCAGAAACACATTTACAATGACCCACTAAAAAGTCAGTTCTCTCCTTCCACTATGTGTGCCCTGGAGATGGAATTAACCACAGGTTTGTGCACAGGCTTTACCCACTGAACCATCTCACCAGTCTTAGTCAGGGGAGGGAAGGGAGGGAAGAGAAGGAGGGGAGGGGAAGGAAAGAGGGGAGAGGAGGGAAGGGAGAACACCAATAAGATAGGTGAGTAAAGCAAGTCTCAGTTCTTTTCATGTGATACAAAAATAATTTGAAATTAGGAGACCCAAGTCAGAAAAGCTGAAACCACAAAATGCTACCTGAAAGTTGAGAAAAGCGCATTACAAATTTTAATTACAAATGTGTAATAAAAAGGAACACTTTTAAAAGACAAATTACGGACACTTAGTATCCTCAAAGCTGTCACTTGGAGAGAACCCAGATCTACTAAGCAACTTTCTCAAATGGGAAGTTGCCCTCTTCCTGTCCTCCTCTGGCCGGCTCTTTTTCAGCCCTCCATCAGGGAAGCCGAAGCACCGCTTAGTCCTCTCTGCTCTCACTTCCTGGGGAGGACCTAGAAGATTTGCCCTAGTCTCTCGGGAGAATTCTTCCAACCAGAGAGAACGAACGTTCCTTTGCCTGGGAATATGAGGTACCCGAGAGTCTCCACTGTCTCCTCTGTTGCTCCTGGAAAACACCTTGCCAGCTTACGTCCACATGGCAGGCCTTCCCTTGCAGTCATGTGTTTAAGCAAAATGATACAAAAATATAGAGGTGCTTCGAACCCTGATCTTCCCCACCATACCTACTACTGTTTGTTCTTCAGAGTCCTCCACTATTTTCTGCAGGCATTCTGTCCGGTGGGGGGGGGGTGGATAATTGGGATAAATTCCCAATGACTGTCGCTAGGATCACTTCCAAAGTACAGAGAAGAAGAATGCTGAATCTTGTTAAATGATGCTTAGCTTCCACCTGAGAATTGGAAATATTCTGACTGCTACCAAGATTAGTCAGGTGCGGCAGGAAGAAAACCACCTTCAGAAGCTAAGATAGGAGCCTGCTAGCAAACCTGGAAGCCCATGTGGAACAGAGAATTGGTTTCTGAAAACTGTGCTTTTTCTTCCACAGGTGAGCCATGACATGCATCGTATGCCTTCTCTGCGTTTGTCTGTCTCTTCTCTCTTTCTCTCTCTTATTCTCAAAGAAACAAATATTTAATAAAACAAAATCATCCCCAAACAACACTTCTTATACAATTAACTATTTAATAAATGTTTTCAAGTTGAATACTGAAGAGTAGTAAGAATATCATTAGGACTTCATTAAGTTATTTTTTAATCACTAAAATTTGAATGATCATGCAGGCCAGTTAGCCTGCATGTTGCTAATGAAATTCACTAAAAAAGGACTTATTGGAACAAGGATTTTAGTTTGGCTTACAATTGTCTGGTTATAGCTCTTAATCCAGCGTGGCAGGAGAGTCTGCAACACCAGAGGACAAGAGAACTGGCTACACAATATCCACTGGGAGTGCTGAGAGAGGGGTGAACTGCCCTTGCCAGACAGCATGTCTGTCCAAGAATGCTGAAAGAATGCTGAAGAATGCCAACTTCCTCAACTGGTTCCCTCCTGTTTAATCCACCTGCCCAGGGACTAGTCCCACCCACCATGACATGGGTTCCCTCCATCAATTAGACAATCTCCTGCAGGCTTGCTTAAGGCTTAACTCAAGCACTAATTTTTCACGTGGGCCCAGAGCTACAGCCTTCAACTAAGTTGACCCCAATAGCATAGTGATACACACTTATAATCCCAGCACTTATAACCCAAGTCAGCCTGGGTTACATAGCATGGCCCTATTCAAAGAAAAAACAAATCACCTTTGTTCAAAATGTAGTCACCTCATTAACATAGAAATAATTTTCAGAGTGATTTTCAATGTAGACAAATCCTTCAAAGCAGTGACACTGATGTATAAAATAAGCAACTAACGTCTGCTATGTCGAGAACTAGCTCTCAGTGCCTTCCTCACAACAAGTAAACATGTATGATTATGTATTCTACAACAGGCTTCATTGTTTGAAGAGCAGCGCTCACTATAAATTTTAAGCTCAGAACAGAGTTCTAACCAGGATTTTTGATGTGCCAGAGCAGGGTTTCCTAAGTTCTAGAGCAGAATACAAAACAGCATAAGGAAATTTGAGGAATCTTCATACAGATATTTTCTAGCTAAAGAAAGTCTAGCATTCATCAATGCTGCTGAACCAAATCAAGATCTCGCACCTGCCAATCAAATCCTCTGTCACTGAGCTTCACCACCATCCTCCTTTCTTTTGGTGTACACCTCACCATTTCTTGGTTAATTAGACAAAGCTCATTGCAGAACACCCAGTGGTTCCCTATCTCAGTTCCCACTTTGGTGGCATGGCCTCATTATAGCCCACTGCCCATCATAGCCCCATAGCCCATGAGTGCCCACTCCTTAACTTGGCAACCTCCACTGATCTAACAACTGTCCATGAAGAGGAGAAATGGAGAGGGATGCCAAGATCTGCCTCAATTTACAAAAACTCTGAGGAGCTGTATGAGCTTCGCAGCTCATCCTCTCCTGCTCATGCCTGCATCCCAGGCTCCAGCCACATTCCCTAGTACATCTACAAATAAACCTGTCTCCAGAGTCAGCTTTCTGGAACTGATTTTCACATTCTTGCTTCATGAAAGAAAATAAAGCAACCTCAGAGTATTAAATGAACAAAGATAAAGCACAGTGTGGGTGAAAATGTCAGACTATTAATTCAGCAATTTAATTACCAAAAAAATCGCAAGGTAATTAACAGAAAGGCATATGAATGTATATTCTGAAAGATGTTTGTTGTGTTGATACAGAAGCAGTGAAAAATAAGAAAGCAAGTCAAGTTCCAAGAATTGGAAATTATTAAACAAATTACGGAAACTTAATTTATTGGTGTTCCACTAATAGTCACAGTCTATACTATTAAAAGTTACTATTTTAAAGCAACTTTATAAATTATCCCAATTCCACTAAAATGCTTATTTACAGATAAGCTTAACAATAGCAATGATTTGCTAGCTACTAAGAATATGGATTAGTTTATTATCTCTATTTTATTTTTTGATTATCAGTTCATTATTTTATTGCCTTATAACAACATCTGCTTAGAACTGGATCACTTGGCCCTTTCTCTTCCTGTTGCCTCCCAGTTCAAAATGCTTGCATCTCTTAATAGCCAGCATTCGCTAAGATCTGCAGTTTGGCTCAACACACTCCAGCCTCAGCACGATCTTCTTTGTCGTTTTAGCCTTTTTCCAGAAAATAGGCTTGGTCTGCCCACCATAGCCACTCTGCTTTCTGTCTAACGCCATTTTCCTTGGGCATACAGAGAGTCCTTGCCCTTCTTGTAGTGTGTCACTTTGTGGGATTGGTGCTTGCCGCATTTCTTGCAGAAAGTCCAGCAAGTTTTAGGAACGTTCACCATGTTTGCTGGCAGCGGAAAAAGAAGAGGTCCTCTATTTTATTTTATAATAAAAATTTCATAAGATTTACAATAATGACAAAAAGCACAACTTAAAATACATTTCAGTAAATATACATACATATATATTTCACCAATAAAAATAAAAAGTAAATGTATCTACTTTTATAAATATTGTTTTCTTCTTGTTTAAAGACAATGACTTAAGCAAAACAATTACTTTTAAAATATTTCAAAGGCCAAAACTTAGATCTGCACAAACATTCATAGAAGACAAGCTCATTTTGTTGAATTTAATGAAAAGGTGTTGTGCTGTGAAACTGGGTCCTCCAAATCTGTGGTCTGTTGCTGTATATTTAGTTCAAAGGAGTCTTTTATAGATAGTGCTGGTTGAGATATATAATTTGAAAGTAAAAAGAACAAATGTCCCAAGTAACACATTATAAGACTATATTAGAAAGAGACAAAGATTGTGGGCAGAAAATGATTCCCTGTGAGAGTATACCAATATGAAATTGAGCAAATAAGCATAAGTAAATATGCATTTCAAGGTTGCTCAATACAAAGAATACATTGAAGAAAATATATAGAGGCTCTAACACAAGGAGTAACATTACTAGCTTTATACTATATGCCTTAACTAATCAGTGTATAAATACAAGGTGGGTCTCCTCAATAGAAGAAGCCGTATGAATACTCATGGAAGTAACTATGGGCCACACAAACTAGATCTTTCTTGAAAGAGATAAAATGAATTGATTTGGGCTAGCTAGTGGTTTAAGAGAAAATGAGGCCTTTGCATATGATAAAATTTAAAAACAACAATATATTTGGGCTGAGTCCCCCAAAGTTTTAAAACACAATCCTCAAAGTCATACGTTAATGGCGTTTGCGAGGTCTCAGTGAGTTCAGGTTGATGGACCCCATGATTGTATCAGTGACTTTATAAGAAAAAAAGAGTGGGGTGAACATGCTGCTTCTGTCTCTCTATGTGAGACTCTCCAACATGTCATCACTCAGCAGGAAAGCCCTCCACAAAAGACCACGCTGATGCTACACGATGCTCTTGGACTTGCAGAAACATGAGCTGAAAAAATTTCTATTCTTTCTAAATGATCTGGGCTGGAGATCCAGTTAGATCAGTAGAAGATGGACTAAGGCAGAAAATTGTCATAGCTTCCACCTTAGCGAATGGTATTTTATTCCATTTTAGGTCAATGCCAGTGAATTTGCATTTTTAATACTTTTGAATTGGTTTAGCCAGAAAAGTTTGGTCTGAGGCTAGGAAACAAAATATAAGGTAGAAAAAGGATTATATCTCATCTAGTTTTATATAAAAGCAATTTTGTAGAGCACCTCAGAGCATCAGCAGGTTATAGCTACTTTATACACCTGATATCTTTGAAAAGTTAGTAACCCAGATTAATATTATAACAAAATTTGATTTTCACCTTTCAGTGTGCAGTAACAGACAGGCAACCACTTCTGTGGCTGCTAACTTTCAAACTGCCAAATTCCTGATTTGACTTTTTTAAAAGTATTTCCCTTAGTCCCTATACGTAAACATCTGTGCAAGATCTACCCTCCTAAGAAATTAAAACTGTTTAGAATAGTGACTAAAAAAACAATTTTATGTGTGGACTGGACTGTCAAGATAGTTCAGCTATAAGGTACCTGCTTCCCAACTTGGTGACCTAAGTTTGATCCCAGGAAGCCCACATGAAGGAGAGAACTGGCTCTAACCTCCCATGTTCCATGACATACATGCTACATGTATATTCTCTCTGTCTCTCTGTCTCTCTCTCCTATTCATTTCTCCTAAATAATAACTGTTTCATCCTTCGTGAAATTCACATTCCGATGGGCTTGACATTGATATGTACAAGTGAAATATGTTGGATGACTGAAAGAAAATATAATCATAGAAGTGGGGCAGGCCAGAGGGTTCACCAGTAAAGATGCTTATCACCTGGAGATCCAGTTAGATCAGCAGAAAATGGACTAAGGCAGAAAATTATCAACCTTCCACCTTAGAAAATGGCATTTTATTCCATTTTAGGTCAATGCTAGTGAATTTTCATTCCTAATACCAAGTCTGAAGACCTGACTTTGATCCCTAAATCCACATAGTGGAAGGAGAAACTGATTTCAACAAATCGTTCTCTGATCTCCATTTGTGTGTGCACATACAGACACATGGACAAGCATGGACACATGCACACAAACAAGATAAATATAAAAAATTGCAAACAAAATGGTAATAGAGGAGGTCAGCAAAGCTGACTTTTGGACTGGGAAAGGAGAAAGTTGTGCATACGCATATCTAACATCACCTCCAGAATTTGCTGGAGAACCTCAAAATACATCAAAATTCAATTCTGTATTAATGGATTCCTGAGAGTCCATCCTGAGGAAGGTCATACAAAGAGCTGCTTTATTTATACTCAGTGCATTTGGTCCATATTTTCTGCTAATTTCCAATTGCCTGAAAACAAAATATTTCAAAAACTCGCTTCACAAGAAGTCCAAAGCAATGGAATGTCAAGAACTGAGAGAAACTTTTGAGTTATTAAAAAGAACTTGACTTGATTCTTTACTTAAAAATGGATCGACTAGAAGCTTTAGCAGTTTCATAAGAGCATAACTCAAGGGATAGCTCAAGGATCAGAAGGCTCACCAAGCCCATCTTTACACACAAGGTTAGTCAACTTTTCTGTGATAACATACCAGGGAGATCCCCTTTTAAAAACACATATTACATAGCAATCTTACAATAGTATTCAGAAACAGTTGGGCAGATTAATCAATTGCTAAGCAAACTGTCACTACCTAGAGACCCACATTTACAAGATATGTATAAACATGAAACTCATCAAGAAATGATCTCAGCTTACAGAGTATTTTAAGGAAATTTTTCCAAAATATAATTTTAAGATTCCAATGGGAGAGGGGCTGGAGAGGTGGCTCAGGGGTTAAGCCTCTGCCTTGCAGGCAGAAGGTCCTGAGTTCGGATCCTAGACCCCACGTATAGATGCCAGGCGGATGCGGGGGCAGCCTGCGTTTCTGGTCCTGGTAGGGCGGAGCCTGTGAATCCCGGGGAAGCATAAACAAGGAGGAGGTGGAGGCGTCCATGGTGGTTCCTGAATTCGTCCATGGTTCTATACACACACGCATACATATACACACATACATACACACACGCCCACACACGCATACATGCACAATTGAATAAATAATTAATAATAAAAAAAAGGATTCCAATGGGAGAGTCCAGCTCACATTGAGCTGCAGTTTTTAAATCATTACCAATAGTTTTTAAAAGCAGAATTACAGTAATGAATTTTGAAATTACTTCACACTGTCATTATCCCTAAGGTGTGGGAGGTGATTTTCCACTTACAACAAAGTAGCTAATCCAATCCTTACTTCATAATTTGTCATAAATGTACATAAGTGTAACATTTCCTCTAGCGCTTAATGGATGTTTTAGGAAAGCAGTTCTAGACTTCTAATAATGTAGAGACTTCCGTATGTTAGGAGAGCGAGATCATACCACTTTCCTTCCTACAGGACACAGTAACTAGAGGGCTTATCAGCCCTGTAAAATACAGGAATCTCTCTGAAAAAAAGAATTATTCTAAATACTGCCAAGGGCTAAAACTTATCAGAAATGTTGCCACTTAGCAGTAGACCAGAATGAACAGAGGAAATACATTTATACAGAATACAAATGTTGAGTCTATAAATATAATAGAAAAATGATTAAATCAATTCTTAATGTATTTCACCTTTACATTGAGGATAAACATGATCTTCAGGTTCATACTTTATGCATACTGCTGTCTGGTTTCATCTGCCTCTTTGGATATAGGCCTCCCTCTGCTGCAAATGTGCCCCTTTTGATTATCAGTCATGCCAAGGAAGTCCAAGCTTGAGTTTCCTCTTCACATTCATTGAGCAGGAGGTACTGGGACAGCTTTATCTGTGCTTTGTGTGTTGTTCAATCCAGGTGTCAGTTGGGACAGGAAGAACAACCCAGAACCTAGAACAAGCTGGGTCCCATGATCAGTATTCTATTCAGTGACTTCAGTGACTTCAGCCTACAACAAACTGAAGGAGAGGGTCCTACTCTTAAACCAAATGTTTCACCATAAAGCTGCTTAAAATGAAAGCCTTCAGAAGTGATCTGCATAATTTTCTGCTTAAACAGGAAATATTTTTCCTCTGAATCCATAAAGTCATGTTAATTTTCTAGAGTTTATTACATTAATCAATAAAACTTTAAAACTTTTCTTTCATTCTTTCTTTTTCTTTTTTTCTTTCTTTCTTTCTTTCTTTCTCTCTTTCTCTCTTTCTCTTTTTCTTTCTTTCTCTTTCTTTCTCTTTCTCTCTTTCTCTTTTTCTTTCTTTCTCTTTCTTTCTTTCTATCTTTCTTTCTTTTTTCTTTCTTTTCCTCAATCATACAAGCTTAATAGGTACCCCAGTCCCCTCTCCCTCCACCCTTCCCCAGTCCCCTTGCACCCTCCCCCCTTTTCCCCTTCCTTTACCCCCATCCCTCTTCTTCTCCCAGTGCCTTCCCCTTCCCCCTCCCATTCTCTGGAACATCCTTTTGTGTGAATGCCAAACTTCCCTCTGAGTCCTCCACTCTAGTGAGGTGTAAGGACTCAGTGGCATTGCCCAGAGCCCTTTCTTGGGCTCTCCTTTAGTATGGGAACACTATTGTGACTGTTTATCCCTTGCCTCTAAGGATCCTAGTGCCTGTGATCCATGCTAGATTTTGGGGGGTTGTTGACATGTCAGTCATTGTGCAGGTCATGCAAAGTCCGATTATGGCTACTGTGGCCCTAACTTGTATGGAGTATCTTGCATATCATTGGTCCTTCCCATCTTTAGGCTCTTACGATCTTCCTGCCCCCTCTTCTGCAAGTTTCCCTGAGCTTTAGGATGGGGAGAAATTTGGCTGGTTTGGATCCAGGTGATTAATGTAGGGTCTCTGGTATTCTGGATTATGGTTTGTTGTTGTTTTCAGTTTTGCTGTTCCTGCACCACCCTTGGCTCCATCCTGATTGGTATTGGAGGTCACCTCCTAACCAAAGATAAAAGGCTGTTTAAATGAAATCTTACTATAAGAGGAGATTCAAAGGTAGATGGAATAGAGACCACAGTGGGGTGGGGTCAATATCCCATTTGCAGGATGGTTACCATCTATCTGCCAATCTCTACCCTCCCTGATTGGTGAGATCAAACCCCCTCAGTAGCAAGTGGCCAGAAAGGAATGTGAGAGTGAGCTTCACCAGATGTCTCGCTACTTACTTGCAATATTTGATGGTAACCTACTTTCTCTACTGAAGCATGATCCCCTCTCTCCTTATTTCTGGGGGTCCCTCCTTCCCTTTCCATTCTGTTTATAATCTTTTCAATTATTGTAGATATTACAGAGAATAAATCTTTAAAACTTAAAAAAATTCTGCCTAACTGGATGATGGGGAAGGAGGGGTGAGGGGAGGGGGAGGAGGGGATTCGGGGGAGGAGGAGGGAGGGAGGGAACTGGTGTACCTATTAAGTTTGTATGAGCTGAAATAATAATAAAAAATGTATAAAAAAGAAATATAATAAACCTAAGATAAGAATAGATGAAATTTTACCAAAAATAAATTATGAAAGAAAATATAAAAAAAATTCTGCCTAGATTTTTTTAATGTACTCTAAATATACTCACTACTTTTCCATTTCTTTAATCTGTTCATTCCTTCACATGCCTTAGTGTGACAAGGACTTTCATGAAAGGTGAAAGAGTTAAGGACCTGTCATGTCAAAATACATCAACTTGTTATATTACCTCAAGTTTGAGTTACTTTTAAGGAACTGGAATTTCAGAAAGGTCACTTGGCTAATTTTTTTTTAACATTTGGAATGTTTTATTGATATTACTGTAATTTTTTAAAAAAAATACAATGTGATGTGAGGTTACTATTACAGGACCTGACATTTTTGTCTCTGAGAACAAAGTTGTCTTGGTTCCATCATATCTTGTCTAAGTGCTTCACTTGGCCGATCTTTTACGATGGGTAGTAAGCCGCGAAGATTCTTCAGGGAATGATGTCTTTCCAATGTGTGCTGGTGAGGATTCTGCAGAAGAGTCAATTATGTAGGATGCCTACATAATTACACGAGGTTGGGTATTCCCACAGTGGCCATCTGCAGAAGGAGCTTGGGAAACCAGGAACTGCTCAGTGCGAGAAGCTGGATCTCCTGGAAACGGCGATCCATGAAGCAACCACAGTGTGAAGCTTGGAAGCCATTTGGAAAACTCAAGTACAAGTCAGTGTTCGCAGCCTGAAGAATCAGAAGTCTGGAGAATCCGGGCAATAGCAACAACAGAGGAAAAAACGCCCTCCCAAGAATGGAGCACCTGCTTCTTACCCTTTCTTTTTCATGCACACCCTCACCAATTAGATGGTGTTGCTCACATTCAGGAAAAGTGTTCCCTCCTCAGTTCCACATACCAATAATTGCTGTAAACATCCCTGCAGAGAAACCCAAAGGATACTTTACAATTTTCTAAGTATCTCCCAAACCAATCGAGTTGGCAACCAAGAGTAGCCATCGCACATACCAAAGTCAATAGCCAAAGGACCTGCAAGTGGGACTGGTGTTTTCCAGAAGACAGAAAATAGCCCCACTGGTAGATGCAACTGTGATGAGCCATAATAAGCAACATATTTTTAAGGTGTTCACTTCAATATTACACAGCAACAAAGATTCAGAAACTAAACCCCAATGACAGCAAACAATTGAATAAAATGTGGCATGCACACACAGTCACAATTTATCTATTATTTCTAATGATGCAGCAAGATCTTTACAAAACAAACTTTGAGCCTGTCTTCTAAAAAAAAAAAAAGTGTGCTTTTCACAGACTCCCTGGCACCTCAGCTAATCAATCTTTTCTGAGGGTCCAAAAGAGGTTTTCAGACATGTCACAATTCACAGGGAAGAAATATAACTTAAGGAAACCTCAGAGACATATTTCACCGCCAACTACCACTAGCTCCAATAATTATAATTGAATTGAGCAAGTGTTTCAATGAGCATGCAGAATCTATAGAAATCCAGTGCAACTGAGAAGAATATAATACCACATGCAAGACCAAATCAAAATCAAGAATATTATTAAGATGCATTATAAAATAAGGGACCTTTATGCTTATAATACCACAGTGTTCAATTTATAGGCCTTTAATATAACATCAAGTTACAAATGCATCAATTATTAAAACTTGCTATAGAAGAAAAACATGAAACAATTGTACCCACACACCACAGCAATCTTGCAATGTTGCTAAATAAAACTTTCATACTATTCTGAGCACTTGCTGGTTAGAGTTTGTCATTACTGGCTATATTAATACATGGAATTGCTATTTCAAGATCAGGCATTTCTAATATTACTAGTTTCAATGAAATTCTTTTCAAACACTATGAATTACATGCTACAGCTTCCCTGATTTGAAGCTTGCACAAATCCAGAGAACCACAGTGGGAGAAGACAACCTGACTAGGTACAGTGTGCTCAGAGAAGGAACAGGAGAAGCCAGTCTGTGAGGAGAGGCAGGCATATACTTCCTCTTGGGTAGGTTACCTTAGAGTGTTGATTTCTTCATCTGCCTATGTCACAGGATTGCTGTGATCAACCAAGCAATTTTTGCAAGGTAAGATGTAGGTGTTAACAATCACTAATCTAGAGCAGACATTGTTATGATGGGAGATTAACTGTTTCCCCAAAACTCATGTGTTGACAGTATGACACCCCTCACCCCAGCTGATGAAGTTATTTGGAGAGAAGAAACATGAAGCAGTGGATCAAGCTAGAGAAAGTCAGGAATTAAAGGGTCAGTGTCCTTGAAGAGTGTATTAATATGTTCCTCCTCTGTCTCTGTCTCTGTCTCTCTTTTTCTCTCTCCCTTCTCTCTCTTCTCTTTTCTCTTTCTGTTTCCTAGATACTTCTTGTCTAAGTCTAGACAACTTGTCTAGAGAACTCTTGTCTAAAATACATGTTTCCCACTATGTCCTCCCTCATGAAAGACCCAAAGAGGGGCTGGAGAGGTGGCTCAGGGGTTAAGCCTCTGCCTTGCAGGCAGAAGGTCCTGAGTTCCTAGACCCCATGTGTAGATGCCAGGCAGAAGCAGGGGCGGCCTGCGTTTCTGGTCCTGGTAGGGTGGAGCTTGTGAATTCCGGGGCACAGTAAACAAGGAGGAGGTGGAAGCATCCATGGTGGTTCCCAAATTCGCCTGTGGTTCTGCACATACACATACATACACACACACATGCATACACGCACAATTGAATAAAATAATAAAAAATTAAAAAAAGAAAGACCCAAAGAGAAGAGAACAAGTAGCGATATACAGAAACCTCTAAAAACTATAACCTACAATAACTTTTCAATCCTTAAGCTGGTTTTCTCGAGTATTTTGCTATAGCAATAGAAGGTTGACTAGTACAGACATCTAATCTAAAATTCAGGTTCTTTTCCATATACTATAGAGACAAAATAAGTTAAATTTTTTCCAAAAATTATTTTTGCAATAGAATTTTTTAAGCCAAATCTACAAAGTATGGGTATGTAAATCAGATGAATGAGGCCTTATTCTTCTCTTCTCCCTCCTCTTCCTCTTCTTCTCCTCTTCCTTCAACTAACCCCAACCCCAGTGAGCCCAAATACATACTATGTAACTCAAAATGTTGAAAATTCTGCAAAGAACTGTTTTCAAATTTATGGCATCTGTCACTAAAATTATGGATCTTTCAGTGATTTGCCTCACAATCCACCCCCATGATCCATAGTCTCTCATTATTTTGAAAAATAAATTACCTGCTGCTTCTTGGTTTTTTGGAATACGAACTTTGATTGAGTTCTAGATGCATTTATTACTTGGCATTCAGCAGCAGAGAAGTTGCAATGGATTTTCAAAGTATTTAATAAGAAAAATGGTTCTTAGAACATTCTATTTTTAACTAACATTCATTTCTTTTCAAAGTAACTGCATTAAAGTTGAAACTTTCTACATACCTTTGGTTGATTAATGATCGTCATGACAAGAGGAGGGCCCTTCATCAAAGTCATATGACAGAAGAAAAGCATAATGAGAAACATGGGTATTTCCTGACTTTGAACAATGTCCATCCATCAGATTGGAATTACTTTTTATTGGCCATGAAAAAGTCACAAATTCATATCCTTTTTAAACCATCCTTCTGTACCTTCAAAATGACTTTACCATAAACCCTGAAATATTGTCACCATTTACAGAAATAAGTTATATACTTTTCTGAAACCATTACTAGGTGTGTATATGCATATGAAGAACAGGAATGCACCCACATTGTCCATACTCACAGTCTACTATTATACATTTCAGTTCTTTTATTAAATTTATTCAGTGTCATGCTCTTCTGCTCAAAATGGGCAATCATATGAGATTGATGAGTGTTTCCTTTAAGTGCTAGAGCTATTTTTCATGAATTGTTTCTACTTTCTGAATAAAAATAACAATATATGATTTCCAATTATACTATAAAGCCACAGTAACAAGGAGCAGATTGGTACCTACATAAATAGACATAGAGGATTGATGGCTACTATTAATCGTCAGCCTGATACCTCTGGGCATGCCTGCAAGGTTTTCTGTGGATCTGGGGTTGACCTCTGAGATTGACTTGATTGAGTAATTGATGTGGGAAGACCCAGTCCATTGTGGAGAGGATCATTTCCTAGGCAGGTGCTCTGAGACTGCATAGAAATGAAGAGCGTGAACAAGAAGCGTGCATATATGGATTTATCGCTGTCTGCTCCTGCTATGGACGTGATGAGATCAACTGCCTCAAACTCCTGCAGTGATATCTTCCATACAGTTATGGACTGTATCTCAAACTGTGAGCTAGGATTAGACCTATTCCCCCTATGTTGTCTGGATAAGATATTTTGTTACAGTAGTGAGAAACAAAACTAAAACAGACCAATGGATTGGAAGAAAGGATCCAAAATTAAGCCCACACAACTTATAGCAAGCCCATCATCGACAAATATGCCAAAAGAATATTTTGCAGAAAAGGCAGAATCTTCAATAAGTGGTGCTGGTGTTTAGAAAAGCTGCTTTCTATCTTGCCCTGTAGAAACATCAACTCAAAGCTATTCGAAGACCTTAATATAACACCTGTAATTCTGAAACTGTTTGGAGGAAACCCTTCAAGACATATGCATACATAAGGATCCCAGTGGCTCACAATATAATACCAAGTGCTTACAAATAGGATCATGTAAATTTAAAAGGCATTAGTGAAGATATAGCCTATTGTATGGGAAAAAAATTGTTAGCTACATGTCTGACAAAGGATTAATATGCAAAATATATGAAGAACTCAATAAAGCAATATTATCAAAAAATGGGTAAATGAAATTAATAGTTCTTAGAAAATGAATGTGAATGACTGAGAAGCATATGAACAAGTGTTCAACATCCTCAGCCATTAGAAGGATTAAAGAAGGCTGGACGAAAGGTTCAGGGATTTAGACTCTACCTCAAAAGCAGAAGTCCTGAGTTCTGATCCCAGATCCCATGTAAAAATGCCAGATAGAATCTGTTGTGGCCTGCACTTCTGGTCCTTGTGGGTAGAGTCTGGGAAGTCCAAGAATGAAGCAAAAAGGAGGTAGAAACAATTCCTGAAATCACCCTTGGCCCTCCAGAAGGGCATACATGGCCCTCTGATACATACACACACACACACACACACACACACACACACACACACACACAGACATACACACAAAATTAAAAAAAAAAGTAAGCAGAAAGTTCATCTCATCCCTTTCACAAAGAAAACAAATAACAAATGTTGATGAGGGTGTTGGGGTGGGGGGGACACACAGGACACTGGGAGGCCTCATTTCTACATTGCTGGTAGAAATGTAAATTAATCTACCCACTATGGAAATCAGTATAGAAGTTCTTAAAAAACAAAAATACCTGTCCCATGATCCAGTTATACCACTTCTGGGGCATGGTTTAGATAGCTAACTCAGCATATCCCAAAGATACACAAACAGGCAATACTACTCATGTAGTGAAGTCATGGACCCCATCTAGGTATCCATCAATGGATGAGTGGAAAAAGAAAATGCAGTATATATACATAGTCTAGCTTTATTCAGGCATAAAGAAAAAAATGAAATTATGACATTTGGTGTAAAATGGAGGTAATTAGAGATCATCAAATTACATGAAATAAACTCTGAAAGACAAATATTACATTTTCTCATTTACATTTCTCATATTGCATTTATGAAGCCTAACATTGTTTACAATGAGCAAACACCAATAAAAATTGTAAATGAAAGTGATGGGGATCAGATCCAATCTTAGTAAAAAGTATGCAGATGTTTAAAATACCTTAAGTGTCACATTTGATTCAGATTATTAATATAGATTAGAAACTCATAAATACAATTGCTTATTTATATATTTTAAATGCTATTTAATAACATAAAAAAGCTTGTCAGGACCAATCAGGATGCAGCCAAGGGCAAAGCAGGAACAGCAAAATTGAAAACAACAACAAACCATAATTCAAAACACCAAATCCACCCAGCCCACCTAGAGACACTCAAAGATAAATCTCTGTAATACCTACAGTAATTGCTAGGATTATGAACAGGAGAGATGGGGTGGGAGGGCCACACCAGAAACAAGGAGAGAGGGGACCATGTTACAGCAGAGAAAATAGGCCTCCATCAAGGACTGCAAGTAAGTAATGAGACATCTGGTTAAGTTCACAGACTTTCGTTCCTGATCATTTACAACTGAGGGGTATGATCTCACCAGAAGGGGAGGGCATATAGTCTGGCAGATAATAAGTAACCATTTTGCAAATGGGTGATTGATCCCTCCCTCACTGTGGTTTCCTACTTTTATTACATCTACCTTTGAATATACTCTTATAACAAGACTCTAGTTTAACAGCTTTTTATCTCTGGCCAGGGGGTGAAATACAGTGCCCAGCAGGATGGAGTGAAGGGCATTGCAGAAGCAGCAAAACTGCAAAAGAAAGTCAACAAACCATAATCCAGAACTTCAGAGACTCTATATCAACCACCTAGAACTAGGCCAGCCTAATCTCTCCCCATCCTGAAGCTCAGGGACATTTGCGGAAGAGGGGGCGGTAAGAGTGTAAGAGCACAAGGATGAGAGGAGCAATGATATGCAAGATACTCCAACAAGTTAGGGCCAAAGCAATCATAATAGGACTTTGCATGCCCTGCAATGTCCCACACACTATTGACCCCATAAAGTCTAGCATTTGCTAAAGGCACCAAGATCCTTGGAGGCAAGGGATTGACAGCCACAGTAGTGTTCCTATGCTTAAGTTGAACACAGGAAAGGGTTCAGGGAAATGCCACTGGGTCCTTGTACGTCATCGGAGAGGAGGGCACAGAGGAGAGTCTGGCATGCACATTAAAGGATTCTCCAGGGTTTGGGGGGGGCACTGGGGGATGGGAACGGAGGGGTGAGGGGAGGGGGACCAGGGGGATCGGGAGAGGAGGAGGGAGGGAGGGAACCAGTGTACCTATATGTTGTATGAGCGGAAATAATAATAAAAAATGTTTTAAAAAATCTCCAGATGGCTCGCCAGAGTGGCTGTATGAGCCTGCATTCCCACCACCAATGTAAGAGAGTTCCCTTCTCTCCACATCCTCTCCAGCATTTGGTGTTGTTTGTATTGTGGATTTTTGCCATCCTGACGGGAGTGAGATGATATCTCAGGGAAGTTTTGATTTGCATTTCCCTGATGGCTAAGGATGTGGAGCATTTTTTAAGATATTTGTTAGACATTTTAATTTCATCCCTGGTAAAGTTTCTTTTAAGTTCCAGGGGCCATTTTTTTTTCTCCCCAGGGGCCATTTTTTAATTGGGCCATTTGTTTCCTTGGTGTTTAGTTTTCTAAGTTCTTTGTGCACTCTGGATAATAGAGCTCTGTCAGGTGTGTGGTTAGTGAAGATTTTCTCCCATTCTGTGGGTTGCCTTTGTGCTCATGTTACAATCTCTTTATCTGAACAGAAGCTCTTTAATTTCACAAGATCCCATCTGTTGAGAGTTGGTAGCAGTGACTGTGCTATTGGATGTTTGTTTAGGAACTGTTGGCCTAGCCCAATCAGCTCGAGGGAGTTCCCTACCCTAGAACTATGTTTTCATCTTGATTCCTTATTATTCACATTAATAACATTATAAAAGAACTATGAGATGTAAAAAACTCTAAAACTTTTTAAATAAGTCAAGTGTCTCTGAAAATCTCTATCTTCAAAGAATTTCCATGATTGAATAATATATTTTACTAACTTCAGTACATATGAATTAAATTTCAACATCTTCAAGATGAGATTTCATTTTATAACTGATAGGTTGCTACAGTTTGAATATGAAAATGTCCCTCATAAGCATATACATTTGAACACTGAGTCTTCAGGTGATGTCTGTTTAGGTTTTAACCCCTGAGATGGAGTCTCTTTGGAGGATATGGGTCACGGGGAGGGTGGGGGGGATTGGATCTCAGTTCCTCTCTGCTCTCTGCTTCCTGACTAAAGATGGTATGACCCACCACCTTGCATTCCTGCCATCCTGCCTTCTCTAACATGATGCCCTGGATCCCTCTGAAAAGTATGATCCAAAATAAATCATTATTTTCCAGTTACTTTTGTCAGACATTTGGTTACAGCAAGGAGAAAAGTAACAAACACATATATCATTGTTCAGCTGGAAACATTCCTTATTTCTTAGTGAAGCTTGATATTCAGTGGCATTCAGAATTAGGTACATTATCATATAATAAATAGAACAGAGGAGATCAGCAGTTTAAATGCTGACAAATGTTTTATAAAAGATGATTTGGTTTAAAAAATGTATGCCTAGATTTTTCTCACTATTTTGTGATATTTTAGGAGTTTTCCAATGCTGGAAAGAATTAAGGGGGTGAGATAGAAAGTGGATTTATGTATTTATGAAAACATAAATTGTTAATATAATTAAAAATAAATTTTAAGAGGATTGGAGAGATGGTGTACTATTACTCTTATCTCTTGCTATGAGAGAACACCTGAAGTCAAACAACTTAAGGGAAAGGGGAGATTTATTAAGCTTTCAGTTTCAGAAGGGACATACAGTCTCTCATGGTGGATGTGGCATGGCTGACTTGCAGAAGCTGGAGACAGGCTATGTCATACCCATCTGTGGGGCTGAGAGCTACAAGACTCCTTGCTGTAAAGGCAGACTTCTCCAGGATGTAGGGTGGGACTAATCCACCTCAAGATCCACCTCCTGTAACTGCCTTCCTCCGGCAAGGCTCCACCTCTCAAAGGTACCATGGTCTTCTCAAACACATGAGACTGTGGAGGACATATTTCAACCACGAAAGATGGCTCCTGGATCTCACATCAAAATACCAGGCAGAAATGATGGCAACCAGAACTTTTAGTTCTAGAAGGCAGAGTCTGGGAAATCCCAGAACACAGCAAAAAGGAGGTAAAGCAATCCAGGATGATGCCCAAAGTCACCTTTGGACTCCCACAGGCACACACAGTACCTAAATAAAGTAAAAATAGAATGGAATGGAATGAATAGAATAGAATAGAATAGAATAGAATAGAATAGAATAGAATAGAATAGAATAGAATAGAATAGAATAGAATAGAAGTAAAAAGGAAAAATAATTAAGTATTGTAAGCTAAAAAGCCCAAACATCCCATGCCATCAACAAGGAATGGAAAAAGTTTATAGATTACATGTTTACATAGCAACACAGACTAATTCTTAGAAGGGAGAAGAAATGGCTCTGAAGGGGGAGTGGTGTTTTATCTCTGAACTTGTGGGCAAGGTGACGGACAGAGGGGAGTGAATCACTGGTTGCTGTCCCAGTGAAGTATTTGAGTAAGCAAAGGTTTTGAAAGTGCCAACTGGCCATTGCGGGGAGGATGGACTAGACAGTGACCAGTAAGTAGAGTTTTTGCTCTGAACGTGGGGGTGAGAGGAAAAGTATTAGCTGGGAAATATCAATTAATTACCCCTAGGGTTGTTCATTCACAAGTCATTCACAATTCCCACACATTTTTACTATGTTCATGCAATAATGGCTCTTTTCCAAACTCTGAGAATAGAATAGTTTCAACATTATCTAAAAATACTTTAAACTATAAAGAGGTCCAGAAATTGCACTTCCAATGATTTGATGAGATACCGGTACATAATCAGAAATGGCATTGCTTTCTGGGGAGACCAAACCTGGTCTGTGGATTATCTGCAGTGGAACCAATCCAAATATGTTAGTATGCAGAACACTGAACCCCATATGAGGTACAAATAGTCTTAATGGATCTTTCAGCTTTGCTGTTATATAGACTCAATGATCTTCCTCTTTCTCACACTATGAATAAAAATGCATAATGTATTAATAACATTAACCTTTCTCACATTCAAAATACTGCAAAAATGTCCTCAGACTTTTTCTTAATAATACATAGGCAAACATAGGGGGAAGGAAGAGAGAGGGAGGGAACTGGTGTACATATTAAGTTTGTAAAGTTTGTATGAGCGGAAATAATAAGAAAAAAGAAAAAAAAAGAAAGTAAAACAAAATAAATAAATAAATACATAGCCAAGAACAATTAAAAAAAAGAGGTAAGAGGAATCAGTGTGATTAAGGGACTTTTTTTCTGTTGGGTATGTTAATTCTGACATTATTCCAAATTTTTGTTCAGATTGTGCTTTTTCTGTTGTTTAGTTGTTTTTGTTTTTAATCATAGAAAGCAAACTAAGCTTACAAGGTTACTCGCTGAGCCCCCGCATTTTAGAAGAACTTTACTTTGCCCTATATCTGGAAAGATAAACTGACCTCTAACATTTGCATGATCTGTAATTCTCTAGAATCCTTAAGAAAACCACAAAAACAACCGCATTTACGCACATCGGCACCATAGCAGAACCATGTGAGCTACAAGGTGGAAACAACAAGCTCAGGCCAGTGCTTCTGGAATGTGCTTGTGATATAAACATCCCGAAGAATGGCCCTCCGAATAGAGTCTTGTGCACAGCAAACAGCCTTTAACCTGCTCACATGCAAGCCCAACAGTGTGTTTTCTCAGGATAAGTGTTTACTAAAAGCTGGCATGTCTCCATGTCACCTTCTGTCTGTTTGTCCTTCAGAGCTTTAGTTTAAGATCAGCTATCAACTCTTAACTGATAATTCATAGAAATGCCCCATTAACTATTAAATTGGCCACAGTTGTACTTGCAAGCTCTTGCATCTCGTTCAGCCTAATCTCCCATTTAGTATGCATGAATGCTGGTCGTTTTTTGTCTTCTTGATGCTGCATTGATCCTAATGGTGATGGCAGTTCATCAAAATCAGGTTTTGCAAACATATAGTCAGTCAACCCACTCCTCCTGTGAAGTTGGAGGCAATGAAAGGGAGAATGCTGATTATCTCTTTAGTGATCTTGTTTATGATTTGTGCTCCCTCCTACCTTGAGCAGCCTCATTCCTTTGTTCTTGGCTGGTGGCTCTGTTAGATTTTGTCATGAGTGTTCTGTCACAGATTTTGCAGCTGTGGTCTCTGCTGCCCACTGGGTCTTCAAGATCCTCTCCACCCTGAGACTGCTTTCTTTTCTTCATCACTGTCTGAAATTTCTCACCTTTTGAACTCCCCGCCTGGCTTTCCTCATGAGAGTATTTGCTCTACAATAACAGAGAGGACCTTGTCTGTGTTATTGCTAACTATTGTTAGGTGAGAGTAGGGGAGAATTGAAAGAAAATCTACAGCAATATGTAAAAGTCACCTTCAAGGTCTATTGATAGAGCAAAGCTAACACCAGGGAAAAACTTAGGGAATATGGGTTCTATTAGAACTAAGAGTTTGGTGGCCAAAGAAACCATAGTTTAGCTTTATGGTGGGAGAGCATTAGAATAGAAGAGACAACTTAAAGTTGGAAAGGATAGGAGAAAATCACCAAGAACAACAGCACAAAGGAGGGATTAATATGTCATAAGCCCTAGACAAATGAGGCTTCTACCTTTTAAAGCTTGCAGACATTGTTAAGGAGTTGTCAGGGAAGTAGGACAATACATTGTGGGTAGTGGAGAAATGTCATTAGCTTGGGGTAGTCAGGAACTAGGAAGGTAAGTCAGGAGTGGATTAGGTTGGTTTTTATGGTTAGTTCCAAGAATCATCACATTTAGCTAGAGTGGAGGAGTGTTGCAAAATGATCTTACTATAGGTAACAACTGTATTCTCGTGTTTCCAGGGAATTGGGGTTCCCTTTTGTAAGTTCTTAGTCTTGTTAGCAAAAGAATTTCAAACAGACTCCACAAGAAGCTCAAGTTTGAGAAGAAAATAACTGGTCAATAAAGCTGTCAGTCTTGACAACTACTAGAAGAAGGGAGATGGAGAACAGCAGTAGAGATAGTCTTGCTTTCTGAGGTAGAATCCAAGAAAGTAGACAGATACATCAATGCAGGTCAGAAAGAAGCTGCGTGGGGAAAGGGAGTCATCAGAAAAGAGTGAGACCGTCCAGAGTATCAGGGTAAGTATGCCCAGGATTTGGTCAATATCCATTGAAGAGACAAAAAGAAAGAAAAGGAAAAGTTACACTTTTGAGTTCAATCTCAGAAAAGAAGACAAACTTAGCAGAAAAGAGCTACAAGCAATTGCACTAAGACAGAGCTTCTGGAAGATATAAATATATTACCTCATTAATGTAATTAGTTTCTCCCATCTCCCTAGCATGTTATCATAGTTACTCTTCATGTTGATGATAAATTTATGATCAAACAGTTGAAGGGAACCAGGGGTTTTATTTTGGCTTGGATTCTCAGTTACAGTTCCTTGTCCAGCTTGGCAGGAGAGCTCATATCAACACTAAGAGCTGAGGGAACTGGCCACACCATATTCACAGACCACTGAAAGAAGGATGATCCTACAATGTCTGAACAAGTGTACAGAAGAATGACAACTTCCTTAACCAGCTCCCTCTGTCTTATCACCTAGTCCCACCCACCATGGGCTGGGCCCTCCCATCAATCAGATAATTTTCTGCAGACTTGCCCCAGGTTTCAACTCAACTACCAATTTTTCCAAAATGGTGCCAAGAGCTCAAGCCTTCAATTGCCACGTTGACACTTATATCTATGATCCTTGTCAACTTGACACAACACATCACTTTTAGACTACAACCTTTCAATCCTTGTCTCCACAAGTGTTACAGTTATCTATGATATAAAATGCATTTAATTTTGTCAAGTCTCAAAGTCCCGCATTAAAAGTTCTCAATAATTCAATTTTAACGTCAAACAGTCACTTCTAGGGGGCTGGAGAGGTGGCTCAGGGGTTAAGCCTCCGCCTTGCAGGCGGAAGGTCCCGAGTTTGGATCCCAGATCCCACGTATAGACGCCAGGCGGAAGCGGGGGCGGCCTGCGCTTCTGGTCCTGGTAGGGCGGAGCCTGTGATTCCCGGGGCAGAAGGAGGTGGAGGCGTCCATGGTGGTTCACAAATTCGTCCGTGGTTCTACACACACACACACACACACACACACACACACAGACGCGCGCGCACATACACACACATATGCACACAGTTGAATAAATAATAATAATAAAAAAAATTAAAAAAAACAGTCACTTCTAGGCTGAGAAATAGCTCAGGGGTTAAGACTGCCTTGTAAGCAGAAGATCCTGAGTTTGGATCCCAGGTCCCATGTAAAAATGTAGAAATGGCAGCAGCCTGTACTTCCAGCCTTTGTGGACAGAGCCTGGGAAATCTCAGAGTGAAGAAAAAGGGAGGTAGAAACAATCCAGGATGATTCCCAATGTCACTCTTAGTCCTCCACAAAGACACACCGTGCCACCTGATATGCACACACACACACAAACACACACACACACACACACACGCACACACACACACCCCAAAATAAACAAAGTTTAAAGTAAGTTGACTTCTAACATTTTAAAAGTTCAGAATCTCTTAGCTATAAGATCCTATCAAATCAAAGCAAGTTAAATATTTCAACATAGGAAAAAAATTAAAGTGAAGGATCATAACACAATAAGAAAGTATCAATTCAAAATCAAAAGATTGAAGTTAGCAAAGTACATACCACATCCTATAATGTCGATCTTCTGTTGTTCATCAAGTAGTCACTGAGGCTCAAAGATTCTGGGCAGGATATTGGTTTGGCTTTTCCAATATCCCCTCTGACCTGCCTGATTTAATTCCCACTGATCCCACTCTGAAATACCCATTCAGATATAAACTCATGTGGTACACTGGAGACAAATGCTGAGTCACTAGGTCCCTTCATCTGTTTCTCTTCATGGAGTGCTGTTTGCATATACTCCTTGCACCTACTTGATTGACAAGTCAGGGCAACACAAAGTATACCAGCTACTCTTTCTGCTGCTGTGAGACAATACTCACATACAACTTAAGGGGAGAAAATGGAAATTAATTCAGCCTACAGTACTAAAGGGGAGATACAGTCTTTCATGACAGAAAAAGGCATGGCCGGCAGAAGGTAGCTTAGGTCACTGCAGACATCATGGAGACTGAGAATTACTCACTGTGGACTGCAAGAAAGGACGCTAACAACCTCAAGGCCACCCCCTGTCACATTCTTTCTTCCAGCAATGCCCCACCTCCTAAAGGTGCCATGACCTTCCCAAACAACTAAAGATTCAAACACATGAGTCTGTGAGGGACAATTCACATTTCAAATCATGACACAAGGATTCTCTAATAACACACAGGTAAGTATGGATGAACATATCCACCCAGGGTGGAGCTATATGATTTCCACTCCCACTTGAAGTGAGGCCAATAGGACCCAGCCTAGAATGGACTGAGGTATGATGCAGAGATATTTTTGTCAGTACAGAGGACTGAACCCAGCACCCTGTGCATATTAGATGAGTTACTTTCCTGATATCCAGGATGATTCCTACTTCAACATTGTTATATTTATCCAATACTTTTTCCAGCCCTCAACATGAAGATAACAGTAGATTTACATGAGATAATATATTTGAGGTCTTTTTGACAATCAGCATTAAACCTCAACATTAAAAGCAATATTATCATAATATCACTTGACTACATGAAGAAATAATTCAAAATTCCTCTGAGGAAAACAAGAAAATACATGGTTTGATAGAATGTGATCTACAGTGATTTTAACTGGTTGAAGGGCCAGTGAGATGTCTCAATGGCAACTGGAGTTCAATCCATGAAGCCCATCTGATGAAAGAGAGAGCCATCTTTTGAAATTTGTATTCTGACATCCACATGTACTCCTCCTCCCTCTTTTCTTCCTCTCAGTATCCTTCTGCTCTCGTCCACAAAAATAACTACAGGGAAAAATACCTATGTAAATAAATCTACTTGATGCTAATGTGAGGGATGTAAAAAATAAAGAAGCACACAAATGGCCAAAAAAAAAAAATATTCTGGGCCAATCCCAGTCCCTATTTGCAGCTCCTAGTTATATAAACAGCATTTCTCTGGACCAGGTCAAATCTTTAGTTATAGCCATCCTCGGTACAGTCCCCACAGTTCTAGCATCTCCAACATCATTCTGGTTTGCTACTGCAGCTATAGTTTCACCTCCCTTTGCAAAATCTCCAAACCTACCCCTTGGTGACAAGCTTCAGCTGTTCTCCATCAACCCCTTAATCCTGACTCAAAGCCAGTAACGCCTGGACGATGGCAACAAACTCTACAGTGAGGGTGAGATACAGTATGGCCTGCTAGAACCACAGCTGTACCAGCTTCTGTGTGCTGATCTTGGAAAAGCCCTTTTCTTAGCAGCCAAAACATTCAAAGGGTAAGAAACTGCTTTACCTTGGGCTTTTATCTCCTGCACAAACCTGAGTTTTTGCAGAATGTAATCTCAATAAGGTGGTATTCAGTTCTCTCACTGACGCAGTGCGAAGCGCCGGGTTTTCTCCAATAATCACAGCTTCTCTGCTGTCAGTCCTATCTTCATCCAAAACTTTAAGACTGCTAATGAGCTCCCTCTACCAAGTGAAAAAGACATTATCTTTAACTTCAAGTCTGTCAGTCCTTGTTCTCTTCATCACAATCTGGCCCTAATAATCCTCAGTACTTTCAGAATTTCTATTTCCA
>JALPQD010000103.1:1818867-1912538 GCA_023101885.1 Typhlomys cinereus
TCACATCTAATATTTTATTAATCAAAAGAACTCTTAAACATATATTAGATTCAATGTTTTGTATAATTCCACACTATTCGATAAGGGAGTGTGACTTTGAGGGTTTCATAACAGCTGTTAGCATTTTCTTTTTCTGTTTGTAAGATTTTATAACTTGAAGCTTGCTTCACAGCATTATAAACCATGAAATGTTAAGCATAGTCTCTCTTAACCTTGGTAATAAGTATTCCAAATAGAAATATTTCTTTAACTTTCTTTATGCTGTTCAGAATTCTAAGTAAAAAAATAAATTATAAGAACTGATCGACTGTATTGATTGGCCTTATCAACTTCAATGTGAAAGAAAGATAATGATGAAATGTGCTGTGGGATGCTTACCACCATTACTTTGACAAACTGCTTGAATGATGCTGAAGATCTAGTGGAAAGCGAGATGAGAAAGAAGCAGAATAAGAAGCAGACCCAAACTTACTGTGTCACAACGGTACTTTAGGTATTGTAAAAAAAATCAATGAAGTCTGCTAAGATGACTTTGTTGTAGGTTTATCACTCAGGTGGGGACCATTGAGAATAAATTGGACCTTTACTGGAAATGTACCTGTTATATGTGTATGGTGAAGGGTGGTATGCGAGTTCCCTAAGGCTCTTCTAACAAATTACCACTAATTTGTGGCTCCACACAACACAAACCTACTCTCTCAAAATAAAGTAAAAATGTCAGTAGAGAGGAACTACATTTACTACCACAGATATCTGACATCATACCAACAGGGCACCCCCAAAGAAACCCACACACTACAGGATAGAAGGGTGGGAAGGAATGGCTGGATTGAAAAGAGGTGGGGAGGCTAGGAAAGAAGGGGGTTGGGCTGGGAGTGGGTCAGGCAATGACATAAACCCCTTTTTGCTTGTATATGAAAAGTTTTCATTAAAAAAGTGTCAGTAGGGTTGATTCTTTCTTAAAGATTTGTAGAAGTATCTGTTCCCTACCTTCATCCTAATTTGTGGTTTGGCCAGCAAATTTTAACATCCTTTGACTTACTTTTGTAAACACATTCTTCCAAAAATCTCACCCTGCCTTTGTCTTCTTCTTTGTGTTTCTTTGTGTTTCAAATTTCCTTTTTTTTTTTTTTTAAGCATACAAGTACTCTTTGGATTTAAATTCTATTTAAAGAATTAGAAACCTTCAACTTCATTACATCTGCAAAGACTCTGCTTCCAAACAAAATCTCAGGTTCTGTGGCCAGGCCAGGACTTCCTCAAATCATTTTGTGGTTAACAACCGAATCCCCTAGTGATGATGTGTGAAAATACTTTAGCTTGAGAAACATGATTTAGTCTCATAATAAAAGGATATATTAGCAAACTAATTTTTGAAAGCAGCAAGTTCTTTTTTTCATTTTAGAACACTTAGAAAATAGAAAAGTATGAATAAGAAAATATGGAGTTTAATTTTAAAAGATCATTAGGCTTTTTTTCCTTCAAACAGGGTCTCACTTTGCCCAGGTTGACCTTGAAATTGTTGTGTAACTAAGGATGACATTGAATTGATCCTCCTGCCTTTACCTTCCAAGTATTTGGAATTATAGGAATTAGTCACAATGTCCAACTCTTAAGATTATTTTTTAGGCAAATAGAAAACGTTCATGTTATGTTGCACTTAAAGAGGTATTTAAGGCTCAATTTTGAATAAAAAGAAAACATAACAACAATAATAAAATATATAATTATAACTGTATTCCTTGATCAATTTTCAAAGAGTAAACACATCCATGTAAACACGATGCATAACAAGAAACAGAATGTTAGCACCCTCTAAAGTACTTCTTGCGATCACAATTACATTCATTATCTTATCCCTCCCTGCCTTTAACTCTTTACAGAATATTTTTTTCCACTTTAAAATGTGAATACTGGGCTGGAGAGATAGTTCAAGGGCTTAAGACTCTGCCTCCCAATCAGAAGGATCTGAGTTTGGATCCCAGATGTTAAAATTTGCTGGCCAAACCACAAATTAGGATGAAGGTAGGGAACAGATACTTCTACAAATCTTTAAGAAAGAATCAACCCTACTGACACTTTTTTAATGAAAACTTTTCATATACAAGCAAAAAGGGGTTTATGTCATTGCCTGACCCACTCCCAGCCCAACCCCCTTCTTTCCTAGCCTCCCCACCTCTTTTCAATCCAGCCATTCCTTCCCACCCTTCTATCCTGTAGTGTGTGGGTTTCTTTGGGGGTGCCCTGTTGGTATGATGTCAGATATCTGTGGTAGTAAATGTAGTTCCTCTCTACTGACATTTTTACTTTATTTTGAGAGAGTAGGTTTGTGTTGTGTGGAGCCACAAATTAGTGGTAATTTGTTAGAAGAGCCTTAGGGAACTCGCATACCACCCTTCACCATACACATATAACAGGTACATTTCCAGTAAAGGTCCAATTTATTCTCAATGGTCCCCACCTGAGTGATAAACCTACAACAAAGTCATCTTAGCAGACTTCATTGATTTTTTTTACAATACCTAAAGTACCGTTGTGACACAGTAAGTTTGGGTCTGCTTCTTATTCTGCTTCTTTCTCATCTCGCTTTCCACTAGATCTTCAGCATCATTCAAGCAGTTTGTCAAAGTAATGGTGGTAAGCATCCCACAGCACATTTCATCATTATCTTTCTTTCACATTGAAGTTGATAAGGCCAATCAATACAGTCGATCAGTTCTTATAATTTATTTTTTTACTTAGAATTCTGAACAGCATAAAGAAAGTTAAAGAAATATTTCTATTTGGAATACTTATTACCAAGGTTAAGAGAGACTATGCTTAACATTTCATGGTTTATAATGCTGTGAAGCAAGCTTCAAGTTATAAAATCTTACAAACAGAAAAAGAAAATGCTAACAGCTGTTATGAAACCCTCAAAGTCACACTCCCTTATCGAATAGTGTGGAATTATACAAAACATTGAATCTAATATATGTTTAAGAGTTCTTTTGATTAATAAAATATTAGATGTGACACTGTCCTAAGAACAAATGAATTGACTGAAAAATTATTCCTTTCCATTCCTCTAATACCACCCTATGCACAAATCAATTTGCTGACCAATCAAATACTAACAAGTGCTTGACAAGTGCATACATTAAACATATTTGTGAATCTTCCACAGTCTCAATCTCCACCCAGGTAAGAACTTAAAAAACCTCAGTTCTCCAGGTTGATGAAAGTAACTAGACAGTGGGACTAGGAATATGGCACAGTGATTTAAGCATTTGCCTCATCACCAAAGGGACCTGAGTTCAGATTCCCAAGTATTTCATAAAAATGTGAGGTGGGTATGGCAGTTTGCATATAATCCAAACCCTGCAAGTGGAGTCTGGAAATCCCTTTCACAAACTGGGTTAACCAGACTAGCCCTAATGGGTTGCCCTGTGTTTAATCCTCGAAGAACATTCAAGGATGATTGAGCCTTCAGAGAAACACAAACTTTTTAAAAATTAATTAATTAATTAATTTTTTCCGCTCATACAAACTTAATAGGCACCCCGGTCCCCTCCCTCCCTCCTTCCACCCTTCCCCGGATCCTCCCTCCCTTCCTCCCCTGTTCTCTCCCTCCCCTCCCCCGCCCTCCCTCTCTCCCAGTGCCCCTTCTCCCCATCCCTGGAGCATGCTTTAATGTGTAAGAGACACACAAACTTAAGTGCATCCATGTACATCCACCCCCATACATGTACAATCCCACCCACATGTAAAACACACACAACATACAACCCCACCCACATGTAACACACACACACACACACACACACACACACACACACACACACACACACATATAAATACACTGCATTTCCTATACACATATCTATGAAAGAAAATAGGCAATGATTAAACCCTAATAGTACACGAACCTTTTATTGTTTCCATATGATTCCATTGTCCTCATTACTCTGTAAATCTTTCTTTTTCACTAATCCCCCAAATGTGCACACCATACACATTCACCCAATCCATTCCCTACAAAGGTGCTAGGATGACAACCCATGTACTTAAAATAAGACATTTCACTTCCCTGCTTAAATACTCTTAAGATTTTCTCCCTACAGCTACAATGACATCCAAATCAAATTGCATGACCTACATCTTAAATATGCAAATATCACTGAATCAATCTTCATCATTCCTTTGCCTGCAATGATATCTAAAGAAACTTTCCCATTGTTTAATCTCTCATGTAATACAAAATTCAATCCAATTATTATAAATATCAAAGTGTTTGTAACAGAAGTGTTCCACCTTGAGTTGTAATTCTGTCTGTAAAATTTATCACACAGCATTCTTTCCTATCTGAATTCTTGGTCATTTACTTGTAAACTTGATTTTTGTCCCCATCACTCATATCCCAAGCTCGATTATAAATTCCACTAAAGTAACTACTTACTCATGATTCTATCCCTTATTCTGCCTGTCAATGGGATGGCTGCCAATACACTGTGAAATTAATTAATAAATATAACCATCTTGATAAATGCCACAAACATTTGTAATGCCACATTTATGTTTCCTTAAAAGATCATTTAATAAGTAATTAGACATTTCACTATGTGAACACTGTCTTGGTTCCCTGTGTTTGAGTGAGTAAAAGGGTCCTCAAAAACCAAGTGATTTAAAACAGCAAATATAGACTATTTCATTGTTTCTGTCTCAGAAGGGTGGGGAGGTCTGAGCTGGCTCCTGTAGTTCAAGGTCTGAGGCTGTCAATGAATTACTAGCTAATGTAGCAGTCATTTCAAGACTCCTACAAGGAGGGATTTACATCCAAGCTCATTCTGGTTGGTGGACGATTTCAGCTGCCCATTATACTGAACTCCAGTCCTTTTCTATCTGCTGGCAAGACCTTCTTCAGGTTTTTGGGGTTTTTTTGTCATATGGGTGTCTCATGGAATTTTGTTTAACCAAAATGAAAAAGTGAAAAAAAGAAAGCAACACAAAACTACCTTTATTTTCTAGACCAATCACTGAAGTGGTAACATTTAACTTTTACAGAATCCTAACTTTTAGAAGTGAATCATTAGTTCCAGGTCACACTTGAGGGGTCAAAGTTACTTCTCTTGACTACCAGGAGCCAAAGATCAGTGGAAAGCATATTAATGATGTCTACCTTGGCCTCATGTGTTCATATTTATTTTATTCTGCTCTGCTTTCTTTGAAATTTCTCTTCTTGGGAGCTGTAAATCTGGTCATCATATTCACTTTTTGTCACATAGTTCTGGGTTACTTTGGGAATTTTTGAGCAAAAAGTTTCTGTTAACAAATATCCATGTTGGGACTGGAGAGATGGCTCCAGGGATTAAGATTCTGCCTCCCCAATGCTACTGAGTCCTTACACCTCATCAAAGAGGAGGACGCAGAGGGAAGTTTGACATGCACACTAAAGGATGCTCCAGAAATGGGGGGGGGGGCGCACTGGAAAAGAAGGGAGGGGGGAAAGGAAGAGGAAAAGGGGGGAGGGAGTAAGGGGATCCAAGGAGGAGGGGAGGGAGGGAGGGGAATGGGGTACCTATCAAATTTGTATGAGTGGAAAAAATAAATAAATACAATAAGATAAAAAATTGACATTTGGGGGGGTTACTGGATTCAGAAAATAAAAATAAAAGACCTCCTCTGGTTAAAAAAGAAAAGATTATGCCTCCCAAGCAGAAGGTCCTGAGTTCAGATCCCATGTCCCACATAAAAATGCCATGTGGAAACAGTGTAGGCCTGCACGTCCAGCCCTGGTGGGTGGAGCCTGGGAAATCCCAGAGAGAAGCAAAAAGGAGGTAGAAGCAATCCAGGATGATTTCTGAAGTTACCCTTGGTCTTCCACAGGGACACACAGTATTCTCTCTCTCTCTCTCTCTCTCTCTCTCTCTCTCTCTCTCTCTCACACACACACACACACACACACACACACAATAAATAAAGTTTGTCTTTAGAAAAAGAATATCCACGTTAAATAGCATCTCTTGAACCTATTAATAAAATATGGGTAACAGAACTGTGAATGTAGGACTATTTACTAGTTAGATATATCATTACTTGACAACTGAAGACCGAGTTCTCAGCACATCTGTAAAGAACTGATAGTTAAGACCCAGCCCATGGTGAGTGGAACCATTCTCTAGGCAGGGATAATATGGAGAGAGCTGATTCAGTGATTTGAAGTATTTTGACATACTGTGACAGACTTTCAGTCTGGCAAATGAGGTTTTCCCCTCTCTCAACAATTCCTATGGATATGGTGTGGCCAGCTCTCAGTTCCTAGTGTCTGCTGCATTACAAACTGTAACTAGAATTGTAAGCAACAGTACAATCCCTTGTTCCCCTGAGCTGTTTGGTCATGAAGTTATTGGCAATATCCACACAAACTGCAACAAACTGGCTGTCGTAAAAAATGTTTATTTTTTTAGGAAATAATTACTAAACATCTATATTGCTAAACTCTCTTCTCCATGCTGGCACACATCAGTGTGCAAAACCATTAAAAAAAAAAAAGCACAGTCTTAAAGTTGAATACTCTCAACAGCCATACCCAGAGCTTCAGGGAACACTGAGGATAAAGGGACAGAATGAACCTAAGATGCCAAGGGTGGGGAACAGTACCACCCAACAGTGTCTTCTGGACATGACAATGCATTTGTACCCATGAACTCGCTTCAGTTGTGTTTACTTGCATGAGATTGACCTTATCAGCATTTCTTCACAGATGGGGAAAAGCTCATGAGTTTCCATCCATCTCAAAGGGAATGCTGGTGGTTAATACTGGTTAAGGGAAAGAGATCCCTGTGCTTATAGCGATGCCAATGAATATCGTCAATGCTGCAGCAAGTGCCCGGGCACATGTCAATGCAGGAAACCCTTATAAAACTTAGAAAGTCTCTCACACAGACAGAGTAGGAGAGAAAAGTATTTGGAAAAAAGTTCTCAGTGGGAGAAAGAAGAGGGTATGAAGTGGGGAAATATGGGGAGAAAAAATACAAAAATTCATCGTATGCACATACAAAACTGTCAAAGAATATTTTTAAGAAGTCAAGTACTCATATTAATGCCAATCTTATGCCATCAAAAGATAATGAATTACCAGCATGCAGATCATCAAAGAGCCTCAAATTTGTCTCACTGTGCAAATTCAGATTCAAAACTCAAAATGCCACCATGCTGTTGACTAACAACTACCTTCCTAAACATTAGATTGTGTTTAACTTTCCCCATTTTAAAGAAAGCTAAAATGCACAACTTCATAACATTCTTTTGTATATGTATAATTACTTCCTTAGGATAAATTACTAAGCATTGTAATTTCTTTTAAAATTTATCAATTTTAATGATATTGAGGTAAATAGTAAACAAGGTTTAAATGAAATACAGAGTGCATTATATAGTGATATATGCTCAGGAGAAAGAAAAGTGGTTTTCTTTATTTTTTTCTGATTGATATGGAGGAGGGTAACATTATAGGAATGATGAGAAATACCTCATTGAAAGGAAACACTTAACCAAAAATCAGAAGGAAAAACACCAAATGTCTATTGGAAATCATCCAAGCAGGTGGAATGGCCGATACGGCAATGCCTAGGAGAGACCGTGGCTTGTTGTGTTTAAGGAAATAAAAGTACTTGTTTTGCAAGCATAAGGACCTGTGTTCCATTTTTAGAAGGCACTCCAAAAAAAAAAAACCCAAAAAACTTTAAGCTGGGATAGTGACAAAGAAAGCAGAGAAGGAGAATAGTCAAACATGAGTAAGTTCTGAAATCAAAGCTGAGTGGATTGAATAAGAGATTTTACGATATATGCAGGAGAAACAGAAGTTACATCCAAATTTAACAATTATTACCTGAGCCAACAAAGAAAGGAGTTTCCAAGAAACTGAAATGGGTATGAATCCATGGGAAGAACATATTTGGGGACACTATTAGAAAATGAATTCTAAATATGCAAATATTGAAAGCCTTATTAAACATCTGAAAGGAGCGATAGAGCAAGCAATATTCTGGAAAAGCAAACAGGTTCCGTTTATAAGTATATATATATTTGCAAATATTTAGCACTTAGGAGCTACTTAAAACATTTATCTAGACGATAAGGATATCTGGAGGAAAAAAACAAGAGGTGAAAATAAAATCATCAAATTAAACTGTAAAATTCTTGAATCCTCTCTGTGCCCGGGACCCGCCCCAGCTCCCCTCAGGTTAAATAGATCTACGCCAACGCCCCCATCCTCCCTTCCCCGCCCTGCTCCTTCAGCCAGGACGCGCGGCGGTCCAGCCGGGCCTCACCCCACGACCTAGGTAAGATCCGCCCGCACCCGCCCCCAGAACCCCAGGTCAGCCCAAGGGACCCAGCTCCTACCCCACCATCCAGCCGGAGTCGCTCGCAGGGCCTAGGGACGAGGAGGACCTCCCCCTGCGCCCGGGCTCCGCCCCAGCTCCCCTCGGGTTAAATAGCTCCACGCTGACGCCCCCATCCTCCCTTCCGCACTCCGCTCCGCCGGCCGGGTCGCGCACGCAGTCCAGCCGGGCCTCACCGCGACCTAGGTAAGCTCTGTCCCTGCCCACCCCCAGAACCCCAGGCCAAATAATTCAGTTTAGTGAAATTGAAAGATCTTAACAGTTGAAACAACAATGCCAAAGTCAAAGTGCAAATCCATGAGAAGCAACACTCGAGTAAACAAATTTCCCACTGAAGGAATTAATCCCATAATGTTAGACTCCAACCAGAACAAACCCACGGAAAAAGGCCAAGAAAGCCTGACCCAGGATAACAACTTTCAAAAAAAATCATTACCATGTTCAATACTATGAAAGAGGAAATCCAGGAGGAATTACATAATCCAATCAATCGCTTTGAAGAGGAACACAACAGACACTTGGAGGAGTTGAGAAAAACAGTGCAAGTAACAAAAACTGGCAGAGAGCAGTTAAAACACACTCAAGCAGAGTTTAAAACTGAGCTACAAGACAAGTTATCTTCAATCCAGAACTTCACAGAGTCTTATCAACAGAACTAACGAAGCAGAAAACAGAATTTCAGACCTTGAAGATAAAGTGGGAGTACTAACCAGCTCAATGGAAGAGGTTGTTAAAGCCAAAAAGATACTTGAGAGAAATATCCAGGAGATATGGGACACCTGAAGAAGCCTAACATGCGTATTCATGAAATACTAGAGCAAGAATCTCAAAATACCACCCCTGAGGAAATTTTTCAAAGGATCATCAAGGAAAAATTTCCTCATATAAAAAAAAAGAGAGCCAATTAAAATCCCAAAGCAATTCTATAAAGAAGTTGACCGAACAATCTCAAAATTCATATGGAGGCACAAAAGACCCAGGATAGCAAAGACAATCCTGAGTAACAAAAACACTGCTGGAGGTATTACCATACCGAACCTTAGTCTATATCACAAATCCACAGTAATAAAAACAGCCTGGTACTGGCTCCAAAATAGACACACAGATCAATGGATAAGGATTGAAGACCCAGATATAAGCCCACAAAATTACAGCCATTTGGTCTTTGACAAAGGGGCCCAAAGAATGCAATGGAAAAAGAACAGCATCTTCAACAAATGGTGCTGACAAAACTGGATCTCCACATGCAGAAGATTAAAGCTGGACCCATACTTGTCACCATGTACAAGACTTAATTCCAAATGGGTCAAGGACCTTGATATAAGGCCAGAGACTATAAAAACCATAGTTGAAAGGATAGGGAACTCCCTCGCGCTGATTGGGTAAGCCAACATTTCCTAAACAGACATCCAATGGCACAGTCACTGCTACCAACTCTCAACAGCTGGGATCTTGTGAAATTACAGAGCTTCTGTTCAGATAAAGAGATTGTAACACGAGCTCAAAGGCAACCCACAGAATGGGAGAAAATCTTCACTAACCACATATCTGATAGAGCTCTACTGTCCAGAGTGCACAAAGAACTTAGAACTAAACACCAAGGAAAACAATGGCCCAATTAAAAAATGGGCCCTGGAACTTAAAAGAAATTTTACCATGGATGAAATTAAACTGTCTAATAAATATCTTAAAAAATGCTCCACTTCTTTAGCCATCAGGGAAATGCAAATCAAAACTTCCCTGAGATGTCATCTCACCCCAGTCAGGATGGCAAAAATCCACAATACAAACAACAACAAATGCTGGAGAGGATGTGGAGAGAGGGGAACTCTCCTACATTGCTGGTGGGAATGCAGGCTCATATAGCCACTCTGGCGAGCCATCTGGAGATTCTTAAAGAAATTAAAGATTGAAATGCCATATGACCCTGCGATTCCACTTTTGGGTATAACCCCCATACAGCAGAGGTTCACCTCGATAGCACAAGCACGACTATGTTCATAGCAGCACTGTTTACAATAGCAAAGACATGGAATCATTCCAAATGTCCAACAGTTGACGAGTGGATAAGGAAACTGTGGTACATCTATACAATGGAGTACTACTCAGCCATCAAAAATGATGAATTACTGGAATTTGCCGGGAAATGGATGTCGTTAGAATCAATTATATTAATTGAAGTATCCCAGACCCAGAAAATTAAGCACCGTATGTACTCCCTAATAGGTAGCTCCTAGTACCAAACCCACCCAGCCCACCTTGAGACACACATAGGTAAATCTATGTATTATCTACAGTAATTGCAAGGATTATGAACAGGAGGGATGGGGTTGGAGGGCCTCACCAGAAACACGGAGAGAAGTGACCATGTTACAGTAGAGAAAACAGGCCTCCATCAAGGACTGCAAGAAAGTAATGTGACACCTGTTTAAGTTCACAGACATTCGTTCCTGATCATTTACAACTAAAGGGGTATGAACTCACCAGAAGGGGAGGGCATATAGTCCACCAGATTAAAAAGTAACCATTTTGCAAATGTGTGATTGACCCCTCCCATTGCCAAATGCCATATGACCCTGCGATTCCACTTTTGGGTATAAGTATTACATCTACCCTTGAATGTGCTCTTATAATAAGACTCCAGTTTAACAGCTTTTTGTCTCTGGCCAGGGGGTGACATACAGTGCCCATCACGATGGAGTGAAGGGCTTTGCAGGAGCAACAAAACTGCAAAAGAAAATCAACAAACCACTATCCAGAACTTCAGAGACTCTATATCAACCACCTAGAACTAGGCCAGACTAATGTCTCCCCATCCTGAAGCTCAGGGACATTTGCGGAAGAGGGGGCGGTAAGAGTGTAAGAGCAAAAGGATGGGAGGAGCAATGATTTGCAAGATACTCCACACAAGTTAGGGCCGAAGCAATCATAATTGGACATTGCATGCCCGGCGCAATGTCCAACACACTATTGACCTCACAAAGTCTAGCATCTGCTAAAGGCACCAAGATCCTTGACAGCCACAGTAGTGTTCCTATGCTTAAGGGGAACACAAGAAAGGGTCCAGGGAAAGGCCACTGGGTCCTTGTACGTCATCGGAGAGGAGGGCCCAGAGGAGAGTCAGGCATGCACAAGAAAGGGCTCTGGGAATTGGGGCGGGCGGCAGGGGGGGGGGAGGATGGGGCGGGAGGGGTGAGGGGAGGGGGAGCAAGGGGTTCGGGGGGGAGGAAGAGGGAGGGAGGGAACTGGTGTACCTATTAAGTTTGTATGAGCTGAAATAATAATAAAAAATTTGTTATAAAAAAATTCTTGAATCCTTTCAACGTTCAAACTAGATCGAATCTGGGGACTGTAAATGTGAATGGGGTCTGTCTTTTGAACAGACAATGGTGGATTCCCAGGAGAGTGTTGCTCTCAAGTTTCTTCTGTTCAGGATTAACATGAATTGAATTGGACATTCTTCTTACAGTCAATCAGGCAAGCCTCAAGGCAAGCTGTATGCTACAGTTGGATTTTAGGAAAGCCTGTTATTCCCTTTCCTCAGAATCGAGCACTTACTTTCTCTGTGTCAATGGTTCTCAAGTAGCTGTGTGCACAGTAATTCTCAGGCCAGCAGGTAATATCCTGCCTGCAAAGAATCTCATGCTTGTTAGGCTAAGGATTTTTCATTGTTAGCAAGCACATTAGTTGATGAGAGTGCTCCACTTGGAAATGTCTAGCTGTGGATTTCTAGAGCTCCATATATATGCTGAATATAATATTTTGCTAAGAAGATAGGCTTAGACAATCTCATGGCTACTGGCCTTAACTTTCTAGTAATAATGTGGTCACTTTCTAAAGGTTGACATCCATTCTCAACTTAGAGCTGTCCATAAGCTGTTAATTATCTGTTTGAACATTCATACAGAAAATGCCAATACTTTATTTTTTATTTTTACTTTTTTAAAAAATAATGATCAAGTGTCACTGATTCAAGGACTTGGGTTCTTGAGGAATAAATTTATTTTTTTGAAAGAAAACATGATAAAGCATTTGTGTTTCCCACCACCACCACTGCTTTCCCTCAATATACATAATATATTGTATCTTGATAGGACCAAATAATTGGATCTGGACAATAGATTTGGGGCAGTAATATTAGATCTCACTTCCAAATTGAAGTAGCTAACAGCTAATATTTCATCTTCTAGAGTTTTTTTAAAAGTAATTGTAGAAAAGTTCTTATGTTAAGTTGATGAAGGTTGGAAGGTCATGACAACCTGCCTCAGGGTTTCCAGACACACATATCTTGGGTTTGATCAGTGCCATTTTTATCTTGTTTTTTGTCACTGTGGTATAACCTTATCCTGTCCTTATTATATAGGCTCCTAGGCCATAGAATCTCTATGGATGTACAGATCTAAAAGACATTTAATTGTCATAACTTTATAATAGTTCTTCAGACTTCAAAATATATATCCAAAACCCTCTTTTTAAAAGGGATATTAAACATTATTAAAGCCATTTCAGATACAATTGATTGTTCCAAAAGAATCATAAAAACTTAGAGTTCCTTTTTAAAGTTGATGTATACAGTGAATATTGTCACCGGTAATTCGTGAAAATTTCTATTATAATCTTCTGAAATCTAGTTTTATAGGCACTTTAATTTTTTTGATTATCTTAAAAGCAAAAGCATGATTTAATGGTGTATCACCATTTCCAAGTAGTAGACAGATGTGTTAATGAAATATAATTGGCAAAAAATCCATAGATTTTTTTATTAATACATTTTTATTATTATTTCAGCTCATACAAACTTAATAGGTACACCAGTTCCCTCCCTTCCTCCTCCTCCCCCCGTACACCCTGCTCCTCCTCCCCAACCCCCTCCCTTCCCATCCCCCAGTGCCTCCCATCCCAATTCCCAGAGAGTCCTTTCTTGTGCATGCCTGATTTTCCTCTTGGCCCTCCTATCCGATGACGTACAAGGACCCAGTGGCATTTCCCTGAATCCTTCCCGTGTTCCCCTTAAGCATAGGAACACTACTGTGGCTGTCAATCCCTTGCCTCCAAGGATCTTGGTGCCTTTAGCAGATGCTAGACTTTGTGGGGTCAATAGTGTGTTGGACAATGTGCAGGGCATGTAAAGTCCAATTATGATTGCTTCAGCCCTAACTTGTATGGAGTATCTTACATATCATTGCTCCTCCCATCCTTTTGCTCTTACACTCTTGCCGCCCCCTCTTCCACAAATGTCCCTGAGCTTCAGGATGGGGAGAGATTAAGCTGGCCTAGTTCTAAGTGGTTGATATAGAGTCTCTGAAGTTCTGGATTGTGGTTTGTTGGTTTTCTTTTGCAGTTTTGCTGCTCCTGCAATGCCCTTCACTCCATCCTGGTGGGCATTGTATGTTACCCCCTGGCCAGAGACAAAAAGCTGTTAAACTAGAGTCTTGTGATAAAAGCACATTCAAAGGTAGATGTAATAAAAGTGAGAAACCACAGTGAGGGAGGGGTCTATTACCAATTTGCACAACGGTTATTTTTTATCTGCCAGACTATATGCCCTCCTCTTCTGGTGAGATCATACCCCCTCAGTAGTAAATGAACAGGAACAAAAGTCTGTGAACTTAATCAGAAAATCCATAGATTAACAGGAACTCTATGCAAGAATTTGATGTGCTTGCACGCTCTATAGAACATCTTGTTGAAGGAGTTTTTATGAGTATTTTATAGCTAATTCAAGATCACAACCAAGGCTAAGTCAAAAACAACTTAATTTTGCATCACTATCTTTCTGAAGAGTGATTAACATTGGAGTTTGAGAACAGAGAATATTTTTATAAACCAAGTAGTGCAAAGCACCACTATGCTTTGAGATCGTAATAAAATGTTACCCCAAAATTGCAAGTATCAAATAAAGCATCAAGTAAAACAAAAGTTAACAGATTGTTTCTGAGAGACTTTATCACAGGCTACGAGTAAGACTGACTCATCCACTAATGTCCATGACCAAGGACATTTCAAAGTGTTTTATTATGAAGTGACAATGAAAATATGAATAATAGTAATAATATATAACAGTGCAAATACCCTGGTTTTAATATTAGTCTTTATAGCAATGAAATAATAAAATAAAATTTTTACTGTTTGTCATAGTTAACTCTGGGTGTCAACTTAGACACACCTGGTATTAACTAAGATCACCTGAATCCACACCTGGAAAGATCAGGTGAGACCACCTGAAGAGATTATACCAGACCTAGATCACATTGGAACGTCCACAGATCTTATAGCAACCTACATCAAAGCCACAGAACAGAATACAGAGAAAAAGAGGAGAGACACTCCAGGAATGCTCCAGCCATGTAGAGGTCTGCTGTGACTTAGCCTGCCTGTCAGCTTCAGCCAGCAAGTCATGCCACTTCTAGTGCCTCCAAAGATGTATCTATTTCCCCTCTAGAACTGTAAGTTGAATAAATGTCCCCTTTCTCCCTTAAGTTCTTTGACTTCTAGTGTTCTCTCACAGCAATAGTTAGAAGTAACCATTACACTGTTGAACCACAAGTCAAAAGTGCCGAGAGCATATGAATATCATAATGCAGTACCATTATTATCTAAAAAGATGTTATTTAAGAATATGAGTTTTTCTGGACTAGGTACCTCTCACCTCTCTTCTGAATCTCACTTAGATACCATCGTGAAATAGGAATAATATATATGTATATATATATAATTACAATATAAGATATTTATCTTATATATATACACACAGGAGATATATGTCTTGTAATTTATGTCTTTTATCTATTAGAAAATAACTTTTCATGTCAGAATGAATCAAAGATAGTATTTCTAAGCTTCTGCAGCTATACTAATATTTTCCTCAAACTTCAGCACCTAACAAGTACTTCCTCAGTTTATGCTAACTTTAGAGAAGGTTGCTTTTGCTATGTCAAAGAACACACTAGCCATTTTCAGACCCCCAACCATGCCTAACATGTCTCTTGCCATGCTCTTGTATGTTTCATGGGGGGTGGTACTTGATTTATTATTGTGCTTTCTTCACCTGACTACTTTCTCTTCTATACTTCTTTATCATTCCTTTTTGCCTTCACAGGTAAAAGCAACTCATACTTCTACCCAGGAAGGCAATCACATGCATGTCTAAACATCATTCCTTGCTCAGTTTTTAGATCCTAAATACACTTCAAGCAACAAAGAAGCCAACAGCTAATCTTCCAGAGCTCTTGTTTCTAGTGTCACATGTTGTCCTACATTTCTTGTTTCAGATGTACAATCTGGCATTAAATAAACGTATTTTCTGATTTTAAAAAAAAGAATCTGAGGTGTTTCTTTTTTTAGCATTTTTGAGTTTATCTTTTTGTAAGGGCTCCCCAGATAGCTTCGGTTAAGGACTGGTAACATCAAGGTTGGAAAATGCATACTAGGGTAAGCATTGGAATATTTAGACTTTTTAGGGGCTGAAGAGATGGCTCGGGGGTTAAGACTCTTCCTAGCAAGCAGAAGGACCTGAAAACAGAATCTGGGTCGCAGGTAAAAATACAAGGGAGAAATGGTAGCGGCTTGCACTTCCTAATCCAGGAATATTCCTGAAGACACCCTTGGGCCTCCATAGGCACATAACAGCACCCTCTGATACACACAGACAGACATGTTCATACACATATACACATGCACAAAAAATAAAGAAAAAGAAAAGAAGATTTATACCTTTTAGTGATCTCTACTTGCTAGTTATGCTTCTTCGAGATAGCCATGCAACATTTCTGACTCCCAGATATTAATTAATTAAATGAATATCTCTAACTAGATGTCCCAAAAGTGATAGTATTTCAGGTTTTGAACATTTATACATGGTGTGATGATTTTCTTTTCAAGGGTATTATATACATGTAGCTTATAACATAACTTCCAATGGAGAGAATAATATGCTAGCTAGAAGAAAAGTTTCCCTGTGCCTTTTTGTTTGGTGGTTGTTTTAGCTTCCTGTCACATTGAAACAATTAATATTTGACCCAAACAACTTAGAGGAATAAGGGATTTTACCCTAACTCACAATTCCAGGTTACAGTCCAGCATGGTCAGGAGAGTCATACTAGCAAGGGCCAAGTAACCTGGGACAACACTTCTGACGTCAAGAGGGGGGAGCAGGGGTTTGGGGGAAGGTGGAGGGAGGGAGGGGACCGGTGTACCTGTTAAGTTTGTATGATCAGAAATAATAATAATAAAAAAAAAGAGTGAAGGTCAAGGATCAATACAGTATGCTTGTTTCCCAGCATGTCACCTTGACAAATGCTCAACCAGATCTCTGTGTGTTTACATGTCTACTGAGGAAGTGATTCCACTCATGATGAGCTGGGTCTTCCCATATCACTTATGCAGTCAAAACATCCCCTTACAGGCTTGCTGAGATATTTTTTTAACTAGATAATTCCTTCTAAGTCTGTACAGTGGCCATCTCCCAGGTCAACTTTAGTTAACTAGTAAAGGTAACCATTAGGTGCGGGTGCCTCTAGATAGTAAATACAGGGCTTTGTGAATACTAGTCATACATTTAACCATTAAAGTATACTCACAGTTTCAGACTTATATTTATCTTTAATTAACTTTGACCAATAATAAAAATCCACCAAGTATTTCTCCCTTGAATAATAAAAGAATAAACATTTGAAAATATTTTACCTTTAATATAGTCCCAACTTACATAGATGGCCATTAAACTCAGAATGTTCTCTCCAAATCATTGAAATGTGATCTGTAGTGGAATGTGGACCAGGAGAAAAAAAAAGCATAAATCATTGAAGATTTGCTGATATCTCTCTTTCTCTCTCTCTCTCTCTCTCTCTCTCTCTTTCTCTCTTTCTTCCTCCCTTCCTCCCTCCCTCCCTCCCTCTCAGGTTCTCATGTAACCAAAGCTTGCTTTCAACTTTCTATATAGCTGAGGATGATCTTGAACTTCTTGACTTACTTCTAAAGTGGTGAATTAGAGGTTTGAGCCATCAGACTCTTATTTATACTATCCTGGAGATCACACACAAGACTTTGTGAATAGTAGGAAGGCTTTCTACTGACTGAGCTATACCCCCAGATCCAGCACATCTTTTTGATTTTTTTTAGGTTTCATTATTTTTAGGATAACAGCAAAGTGGTGACTTATAGATAGTCCTTTCCATGTGGCTAATATTGAGGAGAGAATCCAGGACTGGTGCAATGTATTTAAAAGTTTCAGTATAATGTAGGAAATCTGAATGATCAAAGTATAAGAAACAAACATAGGAATAATACAGTCAAAGGAGCAACAGCCTAATGATGTTTCTGTGGGGAGTATCAGCTTTAACAGAGAATGATAAGAGCATAAACTCCAGGAAAGTAGTAGACACATAAAGAAATACCAAGACAATAACAAGAGAAGCAAAAGAAGATATTATAGAAACAGATAACATCGTAATAGAAATAGAATTGAAAAATTTATGACAACAAAAATAAACAGGACTCTTTCTTACTGTAGATGAGACTATGAATCATCACAATGTTCCTATAAGTGAATTTAGTGAATGTGGCAACAAGTAAAAATGATTTACTTTCTTGACCCTAAATAGTTAATTCTCTTGCAATAATTATGTTTTTTAACTTTTATTTATCTATCTATTCAGTGTGTGTGGTTGTGTGTGTGTTTGTGCATGTGTCAGAGGCACGCTGTATGTATGCACAGGTGGAGGCCCAATGGTGACTTCAAGAATCATCCTGTATTGCTTCTACTTTCTTTTTGCTTTGCCCTGAGATTTCCCAGGCTCTGCCCACTAGGGCGGAAAGTGCAGCCCACCACTGTTTTCTGCCTGGCATTTTTATGTGGGACCTGGAACCTGAACTCAGGACCTTCTGTTTGAGAGGTGGAGTCTTAACCCCTCAGCATCTCCCCAGCTTAATTAGGTTTCTTTTTATTTTTTATTTATTTTTATTTTTAGGTTTTTTAAAAAATTTTTATTGTTTATTATTTATTCAATTGTGCATGTATGTGTGTGTGTATGTATGTATGTGTGTGTAGAACCACGGACGAATTCAGGAACCACCATGGACGCCTCCACCTCCTTGTTTACTCTGCCCCGGGATTCACAGGCTCTGCCCTGGGATTCACAGGCTCTGCCCTACCAGGACCAGAAACGCAGGCCGTCCCCGCTTCTGTCTGGCATCTATACGTGGGGTCTAGGATCCGAACTCAGGACCTTCTGCCTGCAAGGCAGAGGCTTAACACCTGAGCCACCTCTCCAGCCCCTTTTTAGGTTTTTTTAATGAAACAATTTCAAGGAAATTTTCAAAGATCTATATACATTTTCATTCCTATAGTGTGCCAATTAGTTTCATCTGTCAGCCCCACACTTGAGCTATGAATCTCTTGGATCATACCTTTGAGGAATTATTTAGTCGGGGAAGGTCTTCGTGAAAGCCTGTAAAAGACTGTCTTGATTGCATGGATCATAAGTGTGGGGGAGACCCAGCCCAGAGTGCCTTGGACCATTCCTTAAGCAGATAGATAGGATGGAGAGAACTAGTTAGCTTTATTTTAAGCTATGAATATGAAAAGCAAGTGTAAAGGAGACCTTACTACCCTTTGTTTTTGATTTTCAGTATGGTACGATGATTTCCTGCTGATAACCATGATGAACTGTGATTTGAAATTATGAAATCCTTGTTTCCTTAATTTGCTTGGGTCAGGTATTGATTTCAGCAATGGAGTTATGAAACTAAGATAAACATACTATTACATGAGTCCCAGGAGCAAGAATCCAATACTGACTATATAAACCATGATGTGTGGTGTAAAGCACACTACACACTTATCCTGCTGGTACTAGTTTCTGCAGTAGGATGTTAGCTGCATTTCAGTTCCTACACCCTTGCTTCTGCCTCCTCTTTTTCTGAAACGATTTTCAAATCCTCTTAGTGATTGTATGACTCACACAATGGCCTTTCAATAAGTTTATTTTCTGTATGATCAAATTATATTACATACAAGTATGAAAATATACAAATAAAATCTATCATTTTATATAATTAATATATGCTTATAAAAAGAACAAAGACTTTTTTGGAAATCAGCCACAGTTATTTAAGGTTGCTTAAAACTATAAATTGTGTGTGTGTGTGTGTGTGTGTGTGTGTGTGTGTGTGTGCACATGTATATCAGAGGGCATTTAAGTGTGTGTGTGCCTGTGGGTGGAGGCTCAAGGCTTACATTGAGAATCATCTTGGAGGGCTCTTCCACCTCACTGCTTTGTTCTAAGATCTGCCTTCCAGGAAAAGAAGTAAAGGACTACCACCATTCCAACCTGGCATTTTTTTAATGTAGGATCTGAAGATTCAAACTCAAGTCCTTTTGCCTGTGAGGCAAAGGTTTTAACAACTGACACATCACCCTGATCCACAAATCAATTCTTTTTTTAAACTGTATTATCTATCTATCTATCTATCTATCTATCTATCTATCTATCTATCTATCTATCTATCTATCTATCTAACCTATCTATTTATCTATCGTGTGTGTGTGTGTGTGTGTGTGTGTGTGTGTGTGTGTGTGTGTATCAGAGGGCAACATGTGTCCCTGCGGAGGACCAAGGATGACTTAGGAATCATCCTGGATTGCTTCTTTTCTCCTTGCTTGGCTGTGGGATTTCTAAGGCTCTGCCCACCAGGGCTAGAAGTACAGGCTGCCACCCTTTCAGCCTGGTGTTTTTATGTGGGACCTGGGATTCAAATTCAGGAACTTCTGCCTGCAGAGACAGATTCTTTTTTTTTCCACTCATACAAACTTGATAGGTACCCCATTTCCCCCCTCCCTCCACCCCTCCCTGGATCCCCTTGTTCCCTCCCCCCTTTTCCTCTTCCTTTCCCCCCTCCCTCCCTTTCTCCTAGTGCCCCCTCTCCCCCCAATCCTGGAGCATCCTTTACTGTGCATGTCAAACTTCCCTCTGGGTCCTCCTCTTCTGATGAGGTGTAAGGACTCAGTAGCATTGCCTAGAGCTCTTTCTTGTGTTCCCCTTTAGTATAGGAACACTATTGTGGCTGTTAATCCTTTGCCTCTAAGGATCCTAGTGCCTGTGATCCATGCTTGGGGGGTCAATGATATGTTGGTAATTGTGCAGGTCATGCAAAGTCCTATTGTAATTACTTCGGCCCTAACTTCTGTGGAATATCTTGGATGTCGTTGCTCCTCCCCATCTTTAGGCTCTTACAATCTTACTGCCCCCCTCGTCCGTAAATTTCCCTGAGCTTTAGGATGGGGAGAGATTAGGCTGGCCTAGTTCATTGCAATTGATATAGGGTCTCTGATGCTCTGAATTATGGTTTGTTGTTTTTTTTTCTTCCAGTTTTGCCGTTGCTGCACCGCCCTTGGCTCCATCTTGAAGGGTATTGGATGTCACTTCCTAGCCAGATATAAAAAGATGTTAAAATAGAGTCTTATCTAATCTCTCCCCATCCTGAAGCTCAGGGACATTTGCGGAAGAGGGGGCGGTAAGAGTGTAAGAGCAAAAGGATGGGAGGAGCAATGATTTGCAAGATACTCCACACAAGTTAGGGCCGAAGCAATCATAATTGGACATTGCATGCCCGGCGCAATGTCCAACACACTATTGACCTCACAAAGTCTAGCATCTGCTAAAGGCACCAAGATCCTTGGAGGCAAGGGATTGACAGCCACAGTAGTGTTGCTATGCTTAAGGGGAACATGGGAAAGCGTTCAGGGAAATGCCACTGGGTCCTTGTACGTCATCAGAGAGGAGGGCCCAGAGGAGAGTCAGGCATGCACAAGAAAGGACTCTGGGAATTGGGGCGGGAGGCATGGGGGGATGGGGAGGGAGGGGTGAGGGGAGGGGGAGCAGGGGGTTCGGGGGGAGGAGGAGGGAGGGAGGGAACTGGTGTACCTATTAAGTTTGTATGAGCTGAAATAATAATAAAAATGTATTAAAAATAGAGTCTTATTATAAGAATAGATTCAAAGGTAGATGGAATAAGAGTAGGAGACGGCGGTGGGGGGGTCAGTCTCCCATTTGCAGGATGGTTACCTTCTATCTGCTAGACTCTTTGCCCTCCCTGTCTCGTGAGACCAAACCCCATCAGTTGCAAGTGACCAGGAAGGAAAGTCTGTGAGCTTAACCAGATGTCTCACTACTTACTTGCATTACTTGATGGTGGCCTATTTTCTCTGCGGTAGCATGATTCCCTCTCTCCTTGTTTCTGGTGGGACCCTCCTTTCCCTTCCCTTCTGTTTATAATCTTTGTAATTATGGTAGGTATTACAGAGATTTATCTTTGAGTGTGTCACTAAGTGAGTTTGGTACTAGGATCCACAATTTTTTAACATTTTTTATTATTATTTCCACTCATACAAACTTAATAGGTACACCGGTTCCCTCCCTCCCTCCTCCTCCCCCCAAACCCCCTGCTCCCCCTCCCCTCACCCCTCCCTCCCCTCCCCTCCCTCCCCATCCCCCAGTGCCTCCCGCCCCAATTCCCAGAGAGTCCTTTAATGTGCATCCCTGACTCTCCTCTGGGTCCTCCTCTCCGATGACGTACAAGGACCCAGTGGCATTTCCCTGAACCCTTTCCTGTGTTCCCCTTAAGCATAGGAACACTACTGTGGCTGTCAATCCCTTGCCTCCAAGGATCTTGCTGCCTTTAGCAGATGCTAGACTTTGTGAGGTCAATAGTGTGTTGGACATTGCACCGGGCATGCAATATCCAATCACAATTGCTTCGGCCCTAACTTGTGTGGAGTATCTTGCAAATCATTGCTCCTCCCATCCTTTTGCTCTTACACTCTTACCGACCCCTCTTCCGCAAATGTCCCTGAGCTTCAGGATGGGGAGAGATTAGTCTGGCCTAGTTCTAGGTGGTTGATATAGAGTCTCTGAAGTTCTGGATTGTGGTTTGTTGATTTTCTTTTGCAGTTTTAGGATCCACATATTAGGGAGTACATACAGCATTTAATTTTCTGTGTCTGGGATACTTCACTCAATATATTTTTTTCTAATTCCACCCATTTCCTGGAAAATTTCATTAATTCATCATTTTTGATGGCTGAGTAGTATTCTATTGTATAAATGCACCACATTTCCTTATCCACTCGTCAACTGTTGGACATTTGGGTTGACTCCACGACTTTGCTATTGTAAACCAGAGACAGATTCTTAACCCCTGAGCCATCTCTCCAGCCAAACAAGTCATTTCTTGCTGGGTTACTATTTTTATTGTGCTATAGATTCTCAGTCTTACCATGAAGTGTAATACAGCTTAGCCACCTGTTTGCATTTTTTGAAAGTGTCATAATAGTGATAAAGAAAAATAGTCTTTTGTAATTAAAACTACTTATTCCACATGGTTTATCATTAAAACATGATCCTCTTTCTCCTCTTCATTCTCTCTTTGCCAAATTAAACTTATGCACAGATTTGTGTTATTTAATCCTTCTTCATTCCAGACCTCCCAAACATAAGTCATCTACAATGTGAAGAACCTTTGCTTCTTTCAAGGGATTTAGCCACAGGTTTCAAATTTTATATGTGGGACTGAATTTTGAAATTTTTCTAGACTGGCCAAGAGGTCCTTAATTTGCCCATAAAGAAAAGGACCAAGAGCTGGGTGCACAGCACAAGACTGTTCCTTAGGCTAAATTCCTCAATATAATTGTAAACATAATGAACTGATGGTCTAAGTAAAATAAAGGACACCGCACATAAACATTTAGTATTTGGAGAAACTCTTGCCTTTATTTGTCCTGACATTATGTCACAAGTGCTATCGCAGCTAAAGGAATACACTCTTGTTAATATATTTTATTTATAAGTCAAGGAATAGTCTATACTTTGTAAAACTCAGTATTCATTATTTTGGTTTGTTCAGGTCATCAATTTATAGATCGATAGATATAGAGGCAAACAATTAGCACCATCTGCAATTAAGTATTGTACTGATTGCTTGCACGTTTACTAGCATCAGCTTAATGTATATCCCTGTTGCTTTAGACCTCTAGTATAAAAAGAGAATTCTTTACCTTGTATATCTGTTCACAGTTCTCCTTTCCCATTCAACAATCATGCAAACGATCTCACCAACCCATATAATTGAATACATAAGCACATAAAATATGTGGGGAACAGAGAATAGTATATTCATTAGTGAAAATGTGCATGAAGATATTTTTAGTGTGTGTGTGTGTGTGTGTGTGTGTGTGTGTGTGTGTGTATCAGAAGGTACTGTGTGTGCCTGTGGAGGTCCAAGGGTAACTTCAGGAATCATCCTGAATTGTTTCTACCTCCTTTTTCTTTTGCTCTGGGATTTCTCAGGCTCAGCTTACCACAGCTGGATGTGCAGGCCACTGCCATTTCTGCCTGGCATTTGGATCTGGAATCTGAATGCAGGTCTTTCTGCTTACAAGGGAGAGTCTTATCCCTGAGCCATGTCTCTAGCCCACAAAGGTATTTTTAAATGATGCTAAATAGAAACTGAAATATTTCAAGGGCATCAGAAGTGGTTGGCAAGCTTATTTGAATTGATAAATCTTTTGTGAGAAAAGTTGTCAAATTGGAATAGTCATACTGACAGTGTCTTAAGAATTATATTACCTTATCATTTTTAATATTTTTAATAAAGATCAATTGAAATTCAATTCTTTGTTAGTGTGCTACATTTTGTCAGAGAATCATTTTTTCTTTCAATGTGATTTTAAAGATTTTATTCCTGTAAAAATCCTTGTTGAAGTATAAGATATATGTATGTGTGTGTGTACTGAAGTGCACAGATGTTAAATTTCCAATTATTGATATTCACACACACACACACACCAAGAAATTCAATACTTACATCAAGTTATTAAATGTTTCTAATAACCCACACGGTTTTTTTTTCTGTCTACTTCTCTCTCTGTTTCTGTCTCTGTCTCTGTCTCTCTCTCTCTCTGTCTTCCTACCATTTCCTCCTTTTTTCTCGCTCATTATCCTGCCACTTGTTGTATACTCCTGGAGTTCACCAGTTTTTATTTCTAGTATTGCAGATTTGATTCACTCATTATTGAACTCATGCAAATGAAATCATAACTCTTTCACATCTGACTTTCTTAGTTCGTCATTATGTTTGAAACAATAATCCATATTGTTGAGTGTAGCAGGAGCCCATGGCTTTTTATTACAACATAATGTTCCACTGAAAGATATACCCAAATATATCTATTCACTTTAGTAATAATGGACATTTGAGCACTTTTCATTTAAATGCTATTGGGAATTAAGTTGCTAAGAATATTGTTGATTCTGAGGAGCAGAGATAGTGTTTTATATGCACAAGGCGCGTGCACACAAACACACACACACACACGCAGAATATTTTTTTTTATTTATTCAACTGTGCGCATGTGCGTGTGTATGTGCGCGCGCGCGCACGTGTGTGTGTCTGTGTGTGTGTGTGTCTGTGTCTGTGTATGTGTAGAACCACTGACGAATTCGCGAACCACCGTGGACGCCTCCACCTCCTTCTGCCCAGGGATTCACAGGCTCCGCCCTACCAGGACAGGAAACACAGGCCGCCCCCGTTTCCGCCTGGCGTCTATACGTGAGATCTGGGATCCGAACTCAGGACCTTCCGCCTGCAAGGCGGAGGCTTAACCCCTGAGCCACCTCTCCAGCCCAGAATATTATTGACTTTTGTACTTGTGTTTCTGATGTACAGGTAAAATCATATGGAGAGCAAGTGCTAGATGATAGAGATGACAGGGACGATGTTGTGTTTAATATCAAATTATGCTCTATGATTCCCAGCCTAACTTTAAACTTCTTTTATAAAGTAATAATTCTAATCTGCACTTTTACTATTGCTGTTGTCATTGTATGATTATTTCAGGATCTTCCAATGTATCTCAGGCAGGTCTAGAACTTGGGATCCTTTTCCTCAGCCATTTCGATTTTGAGATTACAGGCCCTTATCCCCATACTAGCTATGATTGACTGTTTTCCTTTAATACATTCATTACACAGTTGCTTTCCCCAAAAGTATGCAAGCTAATTGGAAAACAAAATAAACTTGAAATCCATAGCAAGTTCACTGAATTATATTAACATTTTTACAGAAAATTTATGTGGATCTATACATGAGCAAGAGCATAAAAGTATTCATACCTCCTAAAAAGAACAGCTCAAAGAAATTGCATTATCAATTATTTCCTAGCTAAAAGTTTTTTCTGCCATCTTAAAAGTGACCTGTGTTTCCCACAACTTCATGCCTCTTGTGTTTTATTTCCTGTGCCTGAGGTCAATACCTAGAACTTAACTTAACAAGTCATCATTCATATTCACATAAAACTAGGGGATTCTGCTAAAGGACTTTGTTATTGGTGCATTCTTAACTCTCTAGATGCAAGATTCACAAAGAAGATCCTATAACAATGATATATGGTTACATTTTTAAGTTACAGTGATGGTAATAATGACATATAAAACACTTAATCCTTCAAAGCCCATTGGTCTTTATTATTATAGGTACTGGCAATGACCTGTAAGAATGTCGAGGTAAAGATATTACCTACAGTGTAAAATTGACAAAAATGAGATAGACAAAGCTTAAGTGGCTGTGTAAATATGTTTATATATATATATGTATACTTATATATTCCTCCATCTCAAGAGTACTAATACCTATCAATAATAAGATACTGATCTTCCAATAAACCGTTCTCCTTTATCATGTCAATTTCTCTATTAAAACAGTGAATGTCCTCACTCTACATATCCTCTCATATTCAGAGAACCAAATCAATGAGCAATTGATCCAAGTATTTTCTTGAGTGAAATCTAGGCATCCTAAAATGAACACAAGATTGAATATTCTTTGGTGGCTTTTGACATCAGCTGAACAACTTGAGTGAATTACAGCTGCGTGTCCTCTCTAGGGCTATCTATTATCCAATATGTCTTATTTAATTTTCTATTTCAGGCAGGCAAATTGACCATGTATACTTGCTTGTGTCAGTAGCTAATTTTAGATCACTAATCTAATTGGAAATGGCATGCCCCTTTAGCTTGTCATGTAAAAATTCACACTTTCTGATTAGTGTGATTCATTTATATTATATTTGACTTGACAGAATGGTGGTGTGTAATAGAGGAGGCAACGGTGACAGGATTTCTCTCTATGCCACTCAGTCACACTCTTTATAAATGTTCCAGTCAAGGCATCAACTTGCAATGCTTTCCCTTTGAAGTGATAAATTTTGGACTTGCATCCAAAATGTGAATCATGTGTGTGTGCATATGTGAGTTTTCTTATAAGTATCAGAGAGGTGATGGTTTTATTCCTGTGTGTACACTCATTTATGGAAAGTGGGCAAATTGCTATTGTGGAAAATTTGTTATTTGTTAATAAGGTTATATTTTCATTGAAACATCTTGGAAATTGATTTCTAAATGAAATATAAGCCAGGCAAAGTTGTATTGCCTGCATTCTCAGCACTTGGGACATGGAAGCAAGAGGAACGGGAGTTTAAAGTCATCCTCAGCTAAATAGCAAATTCAATATTAGTCTGGGATACATGGGATATAATCTTAAAAAAAATAGGTAAGTAAAATTTAAAGATAATTGTAAGGGTTCTAAATTATGTATATTGTATGATATTGAAAAATAATATGAGGAAAATAAGAATTGATACAATAGAAATAACTGAAAATGAAATAGTTTTAAAATATAAAAGAAAATAGATTGGAGTTGTTCATGCTTACTTAAAGGCAACTTAAATTCATACATTTATATACTCTATTCCGTTTTTTTTCATAACTGTTTTCTTACTATAATGCTTAAATCACTAATTCTTACAAAAATCAAAACTTTTATCTATTTTTCTTTAATTTGTAAGGAAGGAATAGTCCACTCATGTAACACAGCTTAGATTTGGCCTTTAAAACATCTACAGGTTTCATGTTTGTCTTCCCTCCATAAGCAAACTTCGTCACAGGGATTCCTGTTCTTTTTGAAGTGATTTTGTGTAGATATCTGCAATGTTTTCTTATGGAATCTGCTTTAGCAAGACTGGCCAATGACCAAAATCTCCTTTTATGATAAAGCTATGTATAGTGTCTCTGGCTACCAAACAATTCTTAATCTCCTTTTTGTTGGTTTTTCTTCTTTCTCAGAACCACAAATATCTCCAAGAGTGTTACTTTTTGTACCATACATTCTGTTTGTGGGTTATTTTATTTTGATCCTGGCTTTAACTGCCACCAACATGCTACTTCACTTTCTTGTGTTACTGTTTAGCACAGATCTGTTTCTGTAATCCAATATATCTAGTTCTAATATGTACATTCATCTTTCTCACCTGTACACTGTATTTACCCTCTGATGTGTCTCCTTAATGTGGTGTGGCCAAATGAATACTCTGTTTTTCACTTGAACTAATTATTTCTGCCAATGCTTTGTATATATACTTCTTATACTTGCTACTAAATCAGATAATGTCCTTCAAATGCATGGAATAAAAAAAAACACTGAGTATCATCCTTGACTCCATGCATAGCTTTTATCTTAAATGTTCAATTTGTTACCCTTAACTTCTTCCTTAACATTTCCTTACCATTCCCAGCTTCAGTTCACTTAACTTTCTCACAAGAGTATCCTGCCTGGTCTCCATTTATCTATGTTTCCTACTTCAAGTCTTTCTACCCTACAGCCATTATTCTCTTCCCATGATGCAGGCGTGAAACATTGTGTTCAGTGCCAATCAGGTTCTCAGCAGGAAGTAAAAAACATGCCAAGATGAAAAACTAAGGGACTGAAATGAATCACAGTGGTTGTGGTTGTGAATCACAAATAAGGAATATTGAAGCATCAAGGGACCAACAACTCCAGGAAGCCATTACCACGTCTAGATCTATTCAAGCCATGTGAGATCTAGATCAAGTATAGAGAGACAGATTTAACAAGCATATTATATGAGAACCTAACTGCTTTTAGAAACGTTTTAATTTCTCTTTCCCCCCTCTCTTTCTCTCTCCATTATTGTCCAGTGTTCTCTACTAGAGTATCTGACCTATTGATCAAATCCAAAAAGAAAAGAAAGAAGCAGAGAACCAGCATGACAAATTCATAGATTCTGGGAGATAGGGAGGGAGGGGGGGAAAGGAAGGGGAAAATGGGGGAGAAAGCAAGGGGGTCCAGGAAGGGGTGGAGGGAGGGAGGGGACCGGGGTACCTATTAAGTTTGTACCTGCAGAAATAAATAAATAAATAAATAGATAGATAGATAGATAGATAGATAGATAGATAGATAGATAGATAGATAGATAAATAAATAAATAAATGGGAAAAAAGGCTTGAAGGGCAAAAAATTTTTAAAAAATAAAAGAATTTATCCATCTTTATCCATCCCAGCACACCTCAGGGACACAAAATGGACCTTGCAATGTTGAAGAATTGATACAATATGAAGTTAAACCCAGAATAACCAGCACATTCACTTAGAAATACTTCTTCTACTCCAAAATACAAGTTCCTTTCTCAAATATGATTAAAACACCCAACCTCAAAGTGTAGCACCTGAATACTCATGAACCACTCAAAAATATTTAGCAAAAGTTTCAAGTAAGCTGCCATCATATCTATATAATTTCCCCATGTTTTCTGCACTCTTCCCATAGTATCCATCTGCTGTAAGTCCCACACATTGATTAAGCAGATGTTACATAGTATTTTCTCTTTTTTAGAATATTGAGTGAGACATTATCAAAATTCACTTTGAATTATCAATTTACTGCATAGTGTTTGACCCACAGTAATCATTTAAATATATATGACTGAACATTTCCAGTCATTCTGAAGTACATGAGTTTAAGTAAAACCTTAAGTGAATCAGAGGATTCTTATTCGAAAATATTGAACAGAAGATCCATATAATATGTGAAGTAGAAGTATTCTGGCTATGTGCTGAATTGTATCATTGACCATCTTTGAATTCTTTTTTTGTTGTTGTTCAATTGTGCGTGTGTGCATATGTATGTGTGCGCGCGTGTGTGTCTGTGTGTGTAGAACCACGGACGAATTCGGGAACCACCACTTGGACCGCCTCCACCTCCTTCTTGTTTACTCTGCCCCGGGATTCACAGGCTCCGCCCTACCAGGACCAGAAGCGCAGGCCGCCCCCGCTTCTGCCTGGTGTCTATACATGGGATCTGAGATCCGAACTCAGGACCTTCCACCTGCAAGGCGTAACCCCTGAGCCACCTCTCCAGCCCTCTTTGTATTCTTATGTTGGGGTCTTATATCCCACTAGGTCTAAATGTAGTCATATTTGGAGATAGGACTTTTAAAGAGCTAAACAAATTAAAATGAACTCATTGAGATGGTACATAATAAATATGCATGGTCTCCTTATGAAATGAAGAGATTAAGATGTGGACACAGGCAGTAGAAAGAGCTGGCAAAAACATTTGTAGAAAATGACTGAAGAGAGAAGGTTCAGAAGAAACCAACGCTATGTACATGTAACAACCTCCAAAACTGTGAGAATAGAAATTTGTATTGTTTGGGTTGGAAAGAAAACTCAGAGGGTAATGCTCTTATCACGCAAATCTGAGGATCTGAGATAAAATCCACAGAACATATACAAAACTGAGTGTCATGGCACTCATTTGTAATCACAGTGCTCCTTATAGCAACATGGGAGGCAGAGATAGAAAAATCCCCAGAAACTTGTAGGCCAGCTAACTGGGCACACGACAAAAATATGAAACCTGTCTCAAAATCTCCATATGCACACAGTTTCACAGGTTCACCAACACTCATTCACGCTGACATGAGTGGATACATGTGCATGTGAGCGCATGCATGCACGCACACACACACACCACACACACACACATTTCTATTGTTTAGGTCATTGTTATGTCATTTCTGGCAAACTGCACAATCCTGAAAATATAAATTGGGGTTAATAATGTAGACACTTAAGGTGTGATGGGCAATATTTTAAGACCAGGAGCAGTTATTATACATTACTAAATCCTTAGCCTTTAAGTAAAATGTTCACATACATACAATTTATTTGTATAAGTTGATAAACAATATCAAGCCCAAAACCCTAGTACTAATAATTGACCAGACTTACATAATAACTCTTTTGATTCCAAATCTGGTATATTTTAAGACTCAAGGAGGGGACCAGTGTACCTGTTAAGTTTGTATGAACAGAAATAAAAAAAGACTCAAAATTCCAAAATTAATTATAATTATCAGTTAAATTTTACTAAAACTGACATTCTTAGAGTGCTAAATAAATGTCTACTGAAACTTAATTACTCCTTTTGTGATGGACTTAAACATTCCAAAGAATTTCATGACTGTGCGAAAACTGATGCTCCTTTAATTATTCTTCACAATTGTATATTTCCCAGAAGGCATAAGTTACTGCATTCTGTAATTTTCTTAGACAGTAATTGATTATTGATGATAAACGAAATAATCCCAGTTGTTTCACTGTCAATAAAAACAAAGTAATCCATGGTTAATAATAACATACATTCTATTGTATGAGTAAGTGCTTCTGATTGACAGTTTTATCTTTCATATCAAATATTTTTTACCAGACACTGAAGTTGTCACTGTTATTTTAATTTGTGTTGTTATTGACAGCATACTTACTGACTGCTTATTTTGCAATTGGAAAATACACCTTCCTGGCACACTGGGAAACTTATAACTCAATTTTACAACACATTTTTTAGTAAAATACAATAGTTTCATTTGTATTACTGAAAATTTAAATGAAAAATAATATGTTAACTATATAGTCTTGGAGAGAGCTCCTGTCTATCTACCCTTGAGTAGAGTATTTGAACAATAGAGATGTCATAGTTCATTTAAATACCTTTCGTTTCACAGCTTACATTCCCATCTTCCCCATTTCTTTGCTGTCACAACAATCCATGATGTGACATGTCAGCCTGAAACCTCTGCAGTACTTTCATGACTAACTTCTAGCCTCTGCTCTTTATCCAGTCAATTTGCCATGAGTGTCATTAATGGGGGCAATTTCTCTTAGGGAATGCTGCAATTATGCCACTTCTCTGCTTTACAAATGTATTACTAAACAGTCTAAGTATTTCTGCTCCAATGCCAGCTTTCCATAATCATAATAATTACACTAACATTTTCAAGTTTACATGTTCACATTTAATTCTCAACAAACATGTAATTTTACAGATGAGAGAATTGAGATTCAGTGTAGGTAATTTTTACAAAATTTGTCATAACAATTTAGGTAGTTAATCTTAAACACTGTATTACATTCTTTTGAATGAAAGATTTGCTTTCTTCACATTATTTAATACTTTGCTATGCACAAATTTTCACTGATCACTCTCGTTTCCATATAGTCTCAATAAATGAAATTTTTTTATTTTACCCTTTCATTTTAATGTAATTTCTTCTTCCTTCAGAGGACTCAAATTCTGTCCATCTTTTTTTTTTTTGTCTTTTTTTTTAACATTTTTTATTATCTCCACTCATACAAACTTAATAGGTACACCGGTTCCCTCCCTTCCTCCTACTTTCCCCACCCCTCTGCTCGTCCTCCCCTCAATCCTCCCTTCCCACCCGCCAGTGCCTCCCCTCCCCCAATCCCCGGAGAATCCTTTAATGTGCATGCCTGACTATCCTCTGGGTCCTCCTCTCCGATAACATACAAGGACCCAGCGGCATTTCCCTGAACCCTTTTCTGTGTTCCCCTTAAGCATAGGAACACTACTGTGGCTGTCAATCCCTTGCCTCCAAGGATCTTGGTGATTTTAGCAAATGCTAGACTTTGTGGGGACAATAGTATGTTGGACATTGCGCAGGGCATGCAAAGTCCAATTATGATTGCTTCGGCCCTAACTTGTGTGGAGTATCTTGCATATCATTGCTCCTCCCATCCTTGTGCTCTTACACTCTTACCGCCCCCTCTTCCGCAAATGTCCCTGAGCTTCAGGATGGGGAGAGATTAAGCTGGCCTAGTTCTAGGTGGTTGATATAGAGTCTCTGAAGTTCTGGATTATGGTTTGTTGATTTTCTTTTGCGGTTTTGCTGCTCCTGCAATGCCCTTCACTCCATCCTGATGGGTATTGGATGTCACCCCCTGGCCAGAGATAAAAAACTGTTAAACTAGAGTCTTGTTATAAGAGTATATTCAAAGGTAGATGCAATAAAAGTAGGAAACCACAGTGAGGGAGGGTCAATCACCCATTTGCAAAATGGAAGTAACCATCTTTCTGAACAACACAAATCCTACTTCCTCTTCCTTCAGTCATCCTCCTCTTTTCAAATTTTATAGCATATATTGTAATTTCCAATATTAGCATCCTATCATGACTTTAGAGAATTCACTTAAAAACTGCATTATAATATGCCAGAAAAAAAGCATCATGTTACAGTGACTTGCCTATGTTGTAGTACAGTCAGAAATCCATTGTCAGTAACAATAACTAATAGCAGTGTATTTTTGTTTTATATGAACACTTTCCTTTTGAAACTTTTCTAAATGATAAAAAGAATTTATTCAAAAGCTGTAGTTGATTTTAGCCATAAGTCATGTTTTATTTTAACTTTTCAATAAAATAAAAGTAATTTTTACTAAGTGAATTCTTTCGTTCAGTATAAAACAGTTGAGTATGAAACAAAATAGTCAAATTGTTTAAATAAGTATTCTAAATACCATTTAAGACATATAGAGTGAACTAAGTAATTTCAAAATACTGATATTAAATAAATTTATGATATAAAATAATCTATTAATAAGATATTCATTTAGTTTAAAAACATTAATGGGAGCTGGAGAGATGGCTCAGGGGTTAAGAAGCAAGGAGAAAGTAGAAGCAATCCAGGATGATTCCTAAAGTCACCCTTGGTCCTCCACAGGGACACACAGGGCCCTCTGATACACACACACATGCACACACACACACACACACACACACACACACACACACACACTCACACTCACACTCATAAAATAAATAAAAATAAGAAATGAAAGATAATAAAATAAAAACACACATGAGAGGCTGGAGAGCTGGATCAGGGGTTACGAATCTGCTTCCCATGCAGAAGGTTCTGCCAGGTCCCATGTAAAAACACCAGGTGGAAATGGCGGTGGCCTGCACTTGTCATCCCAGGGGCAGGGCCTAGGAAATCTCAGGAGAAAACAAAAAGAAAGTAAAAGCAATCCAAAATGATTCTCAAAGTCACCCTTGGTCCTCCAGAGGGACACAGTGCTCTCTGATACACAGGCGCGCGCTCGCACACACACACGCACTAATTAATTAATTAATTAATTAAGGATACTATGGTGAATAGTTTTTTTTTATTTCCACCCATACAAACTTAACAGGTACACCGGTTCCCCCTCCCTCCAACCCCCTATCCCCCTGTGCCCCCTTCCCCTCCCCCTTCCCTCCCTATTCCCCAGGGCCTCCCCCTCCCATCCCCGGAGCATCCTTTAATGTGCATGCCAAACTCTCCTCTGGTTCCTCCTCTCCGATGAAGTGCAAGGACCCAGTGGCATTTCCCTGAACCCTTTCCTGTGTTCCCCTTAAGCATAGGAACTCTACTGAGGCTGTCAATCACTTGCCACCAAGGATCCTAGTGCCTTTAGCAAATGCTAGACTTTGTGGGGTCAATAGTGTGTTGGATATTGTGCAGGGCATGTAAAGTCCAAATACGATTGCTTCGGTCCTAACTTTTGTGGAGTATCTTGCATATCATTGCTCCTCCCATCCTTGTGCTCTTACAATATTACCACCCCTCTTCCACAAATTTCCCTGAGCTTCAGGATGGGGAGAGATTAGGCTGGCCTAGTTCCAGGTGATTGATATAGAGTCTCTGATGTTCTGGATTATGGTTTGTAGTTTGTTTTTTTTTTTTAGTTTTGCTGCTCCTGCAATGCCCTTCACTCCATCCTGATGGGTATTGGATGTCACCCCCTAACCAGAGATAAAAATCTGTTAAATTAGAGTCTTGTTATAAAAGTATATTCAAAGATAGATGTAATAAAAGTAGGAAACCTCGGTGAGGGAGGGGTCAATCACCCATTTGCGAAATGGTTACTTTCTATCTGCCAGACTATAGGCCCTCTCCTTCTGGTAAGATCACACCCCATCAGTTGTAAATGATCAGGAAGGACCCGTACTTGTCACCATGTACAAGACTTAATTCCAAATGGATTAAGGACCTTGATATCAGGCCAGAGACAAAAAAAACAATAGTTGAAAGGATAGGGAACTCACTAGAGCTGATTGGGCTAGGCCAACAGTTCCTAAACAGACATCCAATGGCACAGTCACTGCTACCAACTCTCAACAGTTGGGATCTTGTGAAATTAAAGAGCTTCTGTTCAGATAAAGAGATTGTAACACGAGCTCAAAGGCAACCCACAGAATGGGAGAAAATCTTCACTAACCACACATCTGATAGAGCTCTGCTGTCTAGAGTTCACAAAGAACTTAGAAAACTAAACACCAAGGAAACCAATGGCCCAATTAAAAAATGGGCCCTGGAACTCAAAAGAAATTTTATCAGGGATGAAATTAAAATGCCTAACAAATATCTTTAAAAATGCTCCACATCTTTAGCCATCAGGGAAATGCAAATCAAAACTTCCCTGAGATATCATCTCACCCCGGTCAGGATGGCAAAAATCCACAATACAAACAACAACAAGTGCTGGAGAGGATGTGGAGAGAGGGGAACTCTCCTACATTGCTGGTGGGAATGCAGGTTCATACAGCCACTCTGGTGAGCCGTCTGGAGATTCTTAAAGAAATTAAAGATTGAAATGCCATATGACCCTGCTTTCCCACTTTTGGGAATAACCTCCCATGCAGCAGAGGTTCACCTCAATAGCACAAGCACGACCATGTTCATAGCAGCACTGTTTACAATAGCAAAGTCATGGAATCAACCCAAATGTCCAATAGTTGATGAGTGGATAAGGAAACTGTGGTACATCTATACAATGGAGTACTACTCAGCCATCAAAAATGATGAATTACTGGAATTTGCCGGGAAATGGATGTCATTAGAAACAATTATATTAAGTGAAGTATCCCAGACCCAGAAAATTACGTGCCGTATGTACTCCCTAATAGGTGGCTCTTAGTACCAAACCCACCCAGCCCACCTAGAGACACTCAAAGATAAATCTCTGTAATACCTACAATAATTGCAAGGATTATGAACAGGAGGGATGGGGTTGGAGGGCCACACCAGAAACAAGGAGAGAGGGGACCATGTTACAGCAAAGAAAATAGGCCTCCATCAAGGACTCAAATAAGTAATGAGACATCTGATTAAGCTCACAGACTTTCGTTCCTGATCATTTACTACTGAGGGGGTATGATCTCACCAGAAGAGGAGGGCATATAGTCTGGCAGATAAAAAGTAACAATTTTGCAAATGGGTGATAGACCCCTCCCTCACTGTGGTTTCCCACTTTTATTACATCTGCCTTTGAATGTGCTCTTATAACAAGACTCTAGTTTAAAAGCTTTTTGTCTCTGGCCAGGGGGTGACATACATTGCCCATCAGGATGGAGTGAAGGGCATTGCAGGAGCAGCAAAACTGCAAAAGAAAATCAACTAACCACAATCCAGAACTTCAGAGACTCTATATCAACCACCTAGAACTAGGCCAGACTAATCTCTCCCCATCCTGAAGCTCAGGGACATTTGCGGAAGAGGGGGCGGTAAGAGTGTAAGAGCAAAAGGATGGGAGTTGCAACGATATGTAAGATACTCCATACAAGTTAGGGCTGAAGCAATCATAATTGGACTTTACATGCCCTGCGCAATGTCCAACACACTATTGACCTCACAAAGTCTAGCATCTGCTTAAGGCACCAAGATCCTTGGAGGCAAGGGATTGGCAGCCACAGCAGTGTTCCTATACTTAAGGGGAACACAGGAAAGGGTTCAGGGAAAGGCCACTGGGTCCTTATACATCATCGGAGAGGAGGGCCCAGAAGAAAATCAGGCATGCACAAGAAAGGATTCTCTGGGAATTGGGGCGGGAGGCACTGGGGGATGGGGAGGGAGGAGAGAGGGGAGGGGAAGCAGGGGGTTCGGGGGGAGGAGGAGGAAGGGAGGGAACTGGTGTACCTATTAAGTTTGTATGAGCTGAAATAATAAATTTAAAGAAAATGATCAGGAAGGAAAGTCTGTGAACTTAAACAGATGTCTCATTACTTACTTGCAGTCCTTGATGGTGACCTGTTTTCTCTGCTGTAACATCGTCCCCTCTCTCCTCGTTACTGGTGAGGCCCTCCTTCCCCATCTCTCCTGCTCATAATCTTAGCAATTACTGTAGTTATTAAAGAGATTTAATTAATTAATAAAGGATACTATGGTGAATAGTTGATAATGTATTATTTGCTTAATTTTTCAGAATAGCTTATCTTTTAAATTTTATTTATATACTTCAGTACATGAATAATGTCATTTATACCACATATTATCCAATTCCATTCCCTCCTCTTTTTCCCACTGCAAACCTCGAAGAAAATATACCTTAATCATTATCAACACACATATATAAGTGTTAACGCAGTGTGATGATGTATGTATTAGTAGGTTTTATTGGGATAATCACTTCACAAGGCATATATACAGCAACATTCATGTATACAATACTAAATAAATAAGATTGACAGTACCCAAGTGAAAAAAAGTTAATTCTGCTTTTTTCCTTTCATGTACTGTTGGCGTGTGTGTGTGTATGTGTGTGTGTGTATGTGTGTGTGTGTGTGTTATGTAGGTGGGTGTCCGTGTGTATGCAGTTGTACTTATATGAGTACATTTGGATGTGTGTGCCTATAGAGGCCCAAGGTTGATATCTGGAATCATCTTCAAACACTCTTCTACATTATGGCTGTGAGCCTGGGTCTCTAATTAAGCCCAGAGCCTGTTAGACAGGCAAAACAGCTTGCTCTGAGGATTTCTAGGATCCAACATCCAGGGGTAGAATTTCAGGGGGGCTACATCACTCGTTGGGCATTTTTACATGAGATCTGGGGTTCCAAATTTAGGCTATTTTGCTTCCCAGACGAAGATATTAATGACTGAACCATCTTCCCAACCTATCATATGAACTATTTTCATTGGTGTATGTTTGTTGTGTATGGTACTGGATTCCATAAGGATATGTTCATGCAAGTATGGATGTACTTTTGCACATTAAAGGATGCTCTGGGGATGGGAAGGGGAGGCACTGGGGGATGGGAAGAGAAGGCGGAGGGAAGGAGGGCACAAGGGGGTAAGGGGTTGGGGGGAGAGGGGACCGGCATACGTGTAAAGTTTGTATGAGCCCCCTTCCCCTCCACTCCGCCGCCCGGGACCCGCGCGCGTGGTCCATCCGGGCCTCACCGCGCTGCGACCCAGGTAAGATCGGTCCCCGCGTGCCCCCAGAGCCCCAGGTCGCCCGAGTGGACCCAGCTCCCCCCCCCACGCCATCCAGCCGGAGCCGCGCGCGCAGGGCCTGGGAGAAGGAGTGGGCACCCCCTCTGCGCCCGGCCCAGCCCTCGGGTGGCCCGGGTTTAAATACCACCCAGCCGATGCCCCATCCCCCCTTCCCCTCCACTCTACCGCCCAGGACACACGCGCAAGCGCGGTCCAGCCGGGCCTCACCGCGCCTCGACCCAGGTAAGATCTGTCCCCGCGCCCCCAAGAGCCCCAGGCTGCCCGAGTGGATCCAGATCCCCCCGCCATCCAGCTGGAGCTGCGCGCGTAGGACCTGGGAGGAGGAGAGGGCACCCCCTCTGCGCCCGGCCCCGCCCTCGGGTGGCCCGGGTTTAAATAGCGCCCCGCCGACGACCCATCCCCCCTTCCCCTCCACTCTGCTGCCCGGGACCCACTCGCAGTCCAGCCAGGCCTCACCACACCTCAACCCAGGTAAGATCGGTCCCTGCCCAGCCCCAGAGCCCCAGGCCAAATAATTCAGTTTAGTGAAAAACGCACAGAAATTAAAAGATCTTAAGAGTTAAAATGACAATGCCCAAGTCAAAGTGCAAATCCATGAGACACAACACTCAAGTAAACAAATCTCCCACTGAAGGAATTAATCCCATAATGTTAGACTCCAACCAGAACAAACCCATGGAAAATGGCCAAGAAAGATTGACCCAGGATAATGACCTTCAAAATATGATGATTACCATGTTCAATACTATGAAAGAGGAAATCCAGGAGGAATTAAATAATCGAATCAATCGCTTTGAAGAGGAACACAACAGACACATGGAGGAGTTGAGAAAAACAGTGCAAGAATCAAAAACTGGCATAGAGCAGTTAAAGCAGACTCAAGCAGAGTTTAAAACTGAGCTAAAAGACAAGTTATCTTCAACCCAGAACTCCACAGAGAGTCTTATCAACAGAACTAACGAAGCAGAAAACAGAATTTCAGATCTTGAAGATAAAGTGGGAGTATTAACCAGCTCAATGGAAGAGACTGTCAAAGCGAAAAAGATGCTTGAAAGAAATATCCAGGAGATATGGGACACCCTGAAGAAGCCCAACATGCGTATTCATGGAATACCAGAGCAAGAATCTCAAAATACCACCCCTGAGGAAAATTTTCAAATGATCATCAAGGAAAATTTCCTCATCTAAAAAAAGAGAGGCCCATCCATATACAAGAGGCATTCCGCACCCCAAACAGATATGACCAAAACAGAAGCTCGCCACGGCAAATAATAGTCAAAACACTGCACATTTAAGATAAAGAACTGGTGCTGAGAGATTCAAGGGAGAAAAAACAAGTCACTTTTAAAGGTAAACCTATCAAAATAACAAATGACTACTCAATAGAAACACTAAAAGCAAGAAGAGCTTGGAGAGACATACTTCAAGTATTGAATGAGCAAAAATGTCAACCCAGGCTGATTTACCCTGCAAAACTATCAGTCATGATCGAGGGAGAAAGAAAAATCTTCCAGCACAAACACAACTTGAAGGGATACATGTCCACCAAACCAGGCCTTCAAAAAATGCTAGAAATGATACTCAAGCGTGAAGAAAAAAACAGGCATATACAGGAGAGCAGAAGGCAAGTATAACACCATTAAAAGCGAAGCAACATACTTATAAAAACTACTAAACATAATAAATGTCTGGAATCAAAAATAGTTTCACCATTATAACACTAAATGTTAATGGAATTAACTCACCGATCAAGAGACACAGATTACAAACTTGGATTAAAAATCACAATCCATCAATCTGCTGCCTGCAGGAAACCCATCTCACCACAAAAGATAGGTACGCTCTAAAAATAAAAGGCTGGTCAACAATTCTACAAGCTAATGGAAGCAGAAAACAGGCAGGAATAGCCATTATGCTATCAGACAAAGTGGACTTCAAACCAAAGAAAATTATAAGAGACACAGATGGATACTACATTTTAGTCACAGGTACAATTCACCAGGAAGACGTCACAATACTGAACATATATGGACCCAATACGGGCCCCTCCACATTCATTAAGAAAACCCTACAGCGTCTAAAGCAAGAAATCAACCCCCAAACGATAATTCTTGGGGACTTCAACACCGCCCTCTCAACATGGGATAGATCAACAGGTCAAAAGGTCAACAGAGACACTTTGGACCTTAATCAAACCCTTAAAGAAATGGACCTTACAGATCTCTATCGGACTTTTCACTCACATACCGAAGAATACACATTTTTCTCAGCAGCACACGGAACTTTCTCCAAAATAGATCACATACTGGGCCACAAAACGAATCTACACATGTACAAAAAAGTTGAAATTCTAACCTGTGCCCTGTCAGACCATCATGGCCTAAAGCTGGACATCCACAACACAACAAACAAGAGAAAATACACTAACTCCTGGAAACTTAACAATATGAAGCTGAATGAGAACTGGATTCAGGAAGAAATTAAAAAGGAAATTCAAGATTTCCTGAAAGTGAACGATAATGAAAATACAACTTACCAAAATCTCTGGGACACAAAGAAAGCTGTTCTAAGAGGTAAGTTCATAGCTCTTAATGCCTACATCAAAAAAATGGAAATATCAGAAATAAACAACTTAACAATGCAGCTTAAAGCTTTAGAGAAACTAGAGCAATCTGATCCCAAAAGTAGTAGAAGAGAGGAGATTAGCAAACTAAGGGGAGAAATATCTGAAATCGAGATTAAGAAAATGAGAGAAAAAATCAACCAGTCAAAAAGCTGGTTCTTTAGAAAAATCAATAAGATTGATACACACCTAGCTAAATTAACCAAAAGCAGGAGAGAGAAAACCCAAATTAACAAAATCAGAAATGAACATGGAGTTATCACTACTGATACCCAAGACATCCAGAGAATTATAACATCATATTTCAAAAACTTATACTCTGTGAAGTTTGACAACACAAAAGAGATGGATGAATTTCTAAGTAAACACAACTTACCTAAATTGAATCAGGAAGTTGTGAATTATTTAAATAGTCCTATAACATATAAGGAAATTGAAGAAGTGATCTCAAATTTTCCCACTAAAAAATGTCCTGGACCAGATGGATTCAGTACAGAGTTCTACCAGACATTTAAGGAGTTAATAACACCAATACTCCTTAAACTGTTCCATCAAATAGCAAAGGAAGGAACACTACCAAATTCCTTCTATGAAGCTAATATCGTCTTAATCCCAAAACCTAATAAAGATTCACTTAAAAAAGCAAACTATAGGCCGATCTCTCTGATGAACACAGACGCAAAGATTCTCAACAAAGTCTTAGTGAATTGGATTCAAAAACATATTAAAAAGATCATTCACGGAGACCAAGTAGGCTTCATCCCCGGCACACAAGGTTGGTTCAACATACGCAAATCAATAAATGTAATTCATCATGTAAACCAGTCCAAAGTCCAAGACCACATGATACTCTCGATAGATGCAGAAAAAGCTTTTGACAAGATCCAACAGCCTTTTATGATCAAAACACTGGAGACAGTAGGAATGGAAGGAACCTTCATCAATATAATAAAAGCTGTATACAACAAGCCCACAGCAAGGATTATACTCAATGGGGAACAAATGGAAGCATTCCCACTTCGATCAGGAACTAGACAAGGCTGTCCACTCTCACCACTTCTATTCGATATTGTACTTGAAGTCTTAGCTGCAGCCATAAGACAAGAAAGGGACATAAAAGGGATTCAAATCGGCAAGGAAGAAGTCAAACTATCCCTATTTGCAGATGACATGATCTTATACCTGAGGGATCCCAAAAACTCCACCAGGAAGCTCCTGGAACTAATTGAGAAGTTCAGCAGGGTGGCAGGATACAAAATAAATGTGCAAAAATCAGAGGCCTTCCTACATGCCCAGAATGAAAGAAGTGAAAAAGCCTTGAGAGAAACAATCCCATTTACTATAGCCCCTACAAAAATGAAATACCTTGGTATAAACCTAACCAAGGAGGTAAAAGACCTTTACAATGAAAACTTTAAAACCCTAAAGAAAGAAATAGCAGAAGAACACCAGATGGCAGAAAGACCTCCCACGTTCCTGGATTGGCAGAATCAACATCGTAAAAATGACCATCCTACCAAAGGCAATGTACAGATTCAATGCTATACCAATCAAAATCCCAAAGCAATTCTTCAAAGAAGTTGACCAAACAATCTCAAAGTTCATATGGAGGCACAAAAGACCCAGGATAGCAAAGACAATCCTGAGTAACAAAAGCACTGTTGGAGGTATTACCATACCAAACCTAAGTCTATACTACAAATCCATAGTTATAAAGACAGCCTGGTACTGGCTCCAAAATAGACACACAGATCAATGGATAAGGATTGAAGACCCAGATATAAGCCCACAAAATTACAGCCAATTGATCTTTAACAAAGAGGCCCAAAAATCCAATGGAAAAAGAACAGCATCTTCAACAAATGGTGCTGGCAAAACCGGATCTCTACATGCAGAAGATTAAAGCTGGACCCATACTTGTCACCATGTACAAGACTTAATTCCAAATGGATCAAGGACCTTGATATCAGGCCAGAGACTATAAAAACTATAGTTGAAAGGATAGGGAACTGCCTCGAGCTGATTGGGCTAGGCCAACACTTCCTAAACAGACATCCAATGGCACAGTCACAGCTACCAACTCTCAACAGTTGGGATCTTGTGAAATTAAAGACCTTCTGTTCAGATAAAGAGATTGTAACACGAGCTCAAAGGCAACCCACAGAATGGGAGAAAATCTTCACTAACCACACATCTGATAGAACTCTGCTGTCCCGGGTGCACAAAGAACTTAGAAAACTAAACACCAAGGAAACCAATGGCCCAATTAAAAAATGGGCCCTGGAACTTAAATTTTTCCAGGGATGAAATTAAAATGCCTAACAAATATCTTTAAAAATGCTCCACATCTTTAGCCATCAGGGAAATGCAAATCAAAACTTCCCTGAGATATCATCTCACCCCGGTCAGGATGGCAAAAATCCACAATACAAACAACAACAAATGCTGGAGAGGATGTGGAGAGAGGGGAACTCTCCTACATTGCTGGTGGGAATGCAGGTTCATAGAGCCACTCTGGCGAGCCGTCTGGAGATTCTTAAAGAAATTAAAGATTGAAATGCCATATGACCCTGCTTTCCCACTTTTGGGAATAACCTCCCATGCAGCAGAGGTTCACCTCAATAGCACAAGCACGACCATGTTCATAGCAGCACTGTTTACAATAGCAAAGTCATGGAATCAACCCAAATGTCCAATAGTTGACGAGTGGATAAGGAGACTGTAGTACATCTATACAATGGAGTACTACTCAGCCATCAAAAATGATGAATTACTGGAATTTGCTGGGAAATGGATGTCATTAGAAAGAATTATATTAAGTGAAGTATCCCAAACCCAGAAAATTACGTGCCGTATGTACTCCCTAATAGGTGGCTCCTAGTACCAAACTCACCCAGCCCACATTGAGACACTCAAAAGTAAACCTATGTAACACAGTAATTGCAAGGATTATGAACAAGAGAGATGGGTTAGGAGGGCCACACCAGAAACAAGGAGAGAGGAGACCATGTTACAGCAGAGAAAATAGGCCTCCACCAAGGTCTGCAAGTAAGTAATGAGAAACCTGGTTAAGTTCACAGACGTTCTTTCCTGATCTCACCAGAAGGGGAGGGCATATAGTCTAGCAGATAAAAAGTAATCATTTTGCAAATGGGTGATGGACCCCTCCCTCAGTGAGGTTTCCTACTCTTATTACATCTACCCTTGAATGTGCTATTACAACAAGACTCCAGTTTAACAGCTTTTTGTCTCTGGCCAGGGGGTGACATACAGTGCCCAGCAGAATGGAGTGAAGGGAATTGCAGGAGCAGCAAAACTGCAAAAGAAAATCAACAAACCACAATCCAGAACTTCAGAGACTCTATATCAATCACATAGAACTAGGACAGCCTAATCTCTCCCCATCCTGGAGCTCAGGGACATTTGCGGAAGAGGGGGCGGTAAGATTGTAAGAGCAAAAGGATGGGAGGAGCAACGATTTGCAAGATTCTCAACAATAGTTGGGGCCAAAGCAATCATAATGGGACTTTGCATGCCCTGCGCAATGTCCAGCGCACTGTTGCCCTCATAAAGTCTAGCATCTGTTAAGGGCACCGAGACCCCTGGAGGCAAGGGATTGATAGCCATAGTAGTGATCTTATGCTTAAGGGGAACAAGAGAAAGGGCTTATGGAAATGCCACTGGGTCCTTTTATGTCATCGGAGAGGAAGACCCAGAGGAGTGTTAGGCGTACACAATAAAGGACTCTCTGGGAATTGGGGGGGAGGCACTGGGAGAAGGGGAGGGGGAGGAAGGGGGAGGGAGGGAACTGGTAAAAAATTTTAAAATGTATAATTAAATTTAAAAAAAAATGATGAATTACTGGAATTTGCCGGGAAATGGATGTCATTAGAAACAATTATATTAAGGGAAGTATCTCAGACCCAGAAAATTAAGTGCCATATGTACTCCCTAATAGGTGGCTCCTAGTACCAAACCCACCCAGCCCACCTAGAGACAGTAATTACAAGGATTATGAACAGGAGGGATGGGGTAGGAGGGCCACACCAGAAACAAGGAGAGAAGGGACCATGTTACAGCAGAGAAAATAGGCCTCCATCAAGGACTCAAATAAGTAATGAGACATCTGATTAAGTTCACAGACTTTCGTTCCTGATCATTTACTACTGAGGGGGTATGATCTCACCAGAAGAGGAGGGCATATCGTCTGGCAGATAAAAAGTAACAATTTTGCAAATGGGTGATAGACCCCTCCCTCACTGTGGTTTCCCACTTTTATTACATCTACCTTTGAATGTGCTTTTATCACAAGACTCTAGTTTAACAGCTTTTTGTCTCTGGCTGGGGGTGACATACAATGCCCACCAGGATGGAGTGAAGGGCATTGCAGGAGCAGGAAAACTGCAAAAGAAAACCAACAAACCACAATCCAGAACTTCAGAGACTCTGTATCAACCACCTAGAACTAGGCCAGACTAATCTCTCCCCATCCTGAAGCTCAGGGAAATTTGCGGAAGAGGAGGCGGTAAGAGTGTAAGAGCAAAAGGATGGGAGGAGCAATGAGATGTAAGATACTCCATACAAGTTAGGGCTGAAGCAATCATAATTGGACTTTACATGCCCTGCGCATTGTCCAACACACTATTGACCCCAAAAAGTCTAGCATCTGCTTAAGGCACCAAGATCCTTGGAGGCAAGGGATTGGCAGCCACAGCAGTGTTCCTATACCTAAGGGGAACATGGGAAAGGGTTCAGGGAAAGGCCACTGGGTCCTTGTATGTCATCAGAGAGGAGGGCCAAGAGGAAAATCAGGCATGCACAAGAAAGGACTCTCTGGGAATTGGAGCGGGAGGCACTGGGGGATGGGAAGGGAGGGGGGTGGAGAGGAGGAGCAGGGCGTACGGGGGGAGGAGGAGGGAGGGAGGGAACTGGTGTACCCATTAAATTTGTATGAGCTGAAATAATAATAAAAAATGTATAAAAATAAAGTTTGTATGAGTGGAAAGAAAGAAAGAAAGAAAGAAAGAAAGAAAGAAAGAAAGAAAGAAAGAAAGAAAGAAAGAAAGAAATCCACAAATATTTAAAAAAAGAAAAAAAATTACTTAATATACTATGAAATAGGAAATATTAACATAGTTTTAATGTTGAGTGATGGAATATTATTCAAAAGGAAAATAACAAAATTATATCTTATATAATTTTAGTGATCACTGCAGGCACTTTTAAAAACACAGATATCACCATGTCAACTGCTGACCTTTTGTATATTGAATGTAAGGAGCAAACAATTCATAATGAAGTTCATAGAAGTATTCTGTTTCTAGTTTATGGCTATTTATACTCTAACATTAATATTTCAAATTCAAAAAAGCTTTATTGCACAAACTTTTCTTTATGCATTAATATCTATTGTTATGATTCTTGCAATGTGAAAAATTAATACATTGAATTCTTTAACAATATGGATTCATTAAGGAAAAAGCTATCTCACATTTTTCCAAAATAAAGACATGTGCCAATCTAAAAAAAAAAAAAAAGTATGGATGTACTTTGAATATACAAGTATATGTATTGAGCATATTTTCCAAAATAGCTCCCATCTCCTGTTCCTCCTCATGCCCACTAGTCTCCTTTCATCCCTTATAAGTTTTGTTTTTCAACAAATGCTGGAGAGGATGTGGAGCGAGGGGAACTCTCCTACATTGCTGGTGGGAATGCAGGCTCATACAACCACTCTGGTGAGCCGTCTGGAGACTCTTAAAGAAATTAAAGATTGAAATGCCATATGACCCTGCTATCCCACTTTTGGGAATAACCCCACATACAGTAAAAATTCACCTTGATAGCACAAGCATGGCCATGTTCATAGCAGCATTGTTTACAATAGCAAAGTCATGGAATCAACCCAAATGTCCAACAGTTGACGAGTGGATAAGGAAAATGTGTTACATCGATACAACGGAATACTACTCAGCCATCAAAAATGATGAATTACTGGAATTTGCCAGGAAATGGATGTCATTAGAAACAATTATATTAAGTGGAGTATCCCAGACCCAGAAAACTAAGAGCCGTATGTACTCCCTAATAGGTGGCTTCTAGTACCAAACCCACCCAGCCCACCTAGAGACACTCAAAGATAAATCTCTGTAATACCTACAGTAATTGCAAAGATTATGAACAGGAGGGATGGGGTAGGAGGGCCGCCACACCAGAAACAAGGAGAGAGGGGACCATGTTACAGCAGAGAAAATAGGCCTCCATCAAGGACTGCAAGTAAGCAATAAGACATCTGGTGAAGTTCACAGACTTTCGTTCCTGATCATTTACAACTGAGGGGGTATGATCTCACCAGAAGGGGAGGGCATATCTGCCAGTCTGGCAGATAAAAAGTAACCATTTTGCAAATGGGTGATAGACCCCTCCCTTACTGAGGTTTCCCACTTTTATTACATCTACCTTTGAATATACTCTTATAACAAGACTCTAGTTCAACAGCTTTTTATCTCTGGTCAGGGGGTGACATCCAATACCCATCAGGATGGAGTGAAGGGCATTGCAGGAGCAGCAAAACCGCAAAAGAAAATCAACAAACCATAATCCCGAACATCAGAGACGCTACATCAATCACCTAGAACTAGGCCAGCCTACTTTCTTCCCATCCTGAAGCTCAGGGAAATTTGCGGAAGAGGGGGCGGTAATATTCTAAGAGCACAAGGATGGGAGGAGCAATGATATGCAAGATACTCCACACACTGAGTAGGACTGAAGCAATCATAATTGGACTTTACATGCCCTTCACATGTCCAACACACTACTGACCCCACAAAGTCTAGCATTTTCTAAAGGCACCAAGATCCTTGGAGGCAAGGGATTGATAGCCACAGTAGTGTTCCTATGCTTAAGGGGAACACAGGAAAGGGTTCAGAGAAATGCCACTGGGTCCTTGTACGTCATCGAAGAGGAAGGCCCAGAAGAGAGTCTGGCATGCACATTAAAGGATTCTCCGGGGAATGGGAGGGGAGACACTGGGGGATGGGGAGGGAGGGGTCAGGGGAGGGGGAGCAGGGGAGTCGGAGGGAGGAGGGAGGGAGGGAACTGGTGTACCTATTAAGTTTGTATGAGCAGAAATAATAATAAAAAATGTTAAAAATGTTTTATTTTTACATTCATGTCCCGTGTGCATATACTTTTTGCATCTATATAAAATGTAGGAATGAAAAATTAGAGAAAACGTGTGTGTGTCATTCTTAGAGTGACTTAATTTAATATAGTTATTTCCACTTGCATCAATTTTCCTGAAGATGATGCAACTTTATTCTTCTTTTCAGCTTAAAAATTTTCATTTCTCTATCTGCTGGTCATTGACATTGGTTCCATAACTTATCTATTGTAAATAGCTACATTTTTCTGAATTATAGTTCTCAAAGATGTAGAAAAAGAAAGTTACTATGGGTCTTTCTATATATTTTTACACACATATTAAGATAATATATATATACACACATATATATATACACATACACACATAGATAAATAAATCTCTAATACCTTTAGGGAGAAGCATATAATAGATATATCTATCCTCTGCTGATAGTATATATGCATATGCATACAGATAAACGATGAAAAGTCAAGTCTCCACACAAAGTTGGTAGAAAACTTCTGTAAATTCCTAGTCATGCCCTTCTCCTCCACTCCACCGCCCTGGACACGCGCGTGGTCCAGAACGGCCTCACCGAGCCCTGAACCAGGTAAGCTTGGTCCCCGCCCGCCCCCAGAGCCCCAGGCCGCACCAGTGGACCCAGCTCCTCCCACCATCCAGCCGGAGCCGCGCGGGCAGGGCCTGGGAAGAGGAGAGGGCACCCCCTCTGCGCCCGGCCCCGCCCTCGGGTGGCCCTGGTTTAAATAGCGCCCCGCCAACGCCCCATCCCCCCTTCCCCTCCACTCCGCTGCCCGGGACACGCGCGCGCGGTCCAAATGGGCCTCACCACTCCGCGACCCAGGTAAGCTCTGTCCCTGCCCACCCCAGAGCCCCAGGCCAAATAATTCAGTTTAGTGAAAAACGCACAGAAATTAAAAGATCTTAAGAGTTAAAACGACAATGCCAAAGTCTAAGTGCAAATCCATGAGAAACAACACTCAAGTAAACAAATCTCCCACTGAAGGAATTAATCCCATAATGTTAGACTCCAACCAGAACAAACCAATGGAAAATGACCAAGAAATATTGACCCAGGATAATGACCTTCAAAATATGATCATTACCATGTTCAATACTATGAAAGAGGAAATCAGGGAGGAATTAAATAATCGAATCAATCGCTTTGAGGAGGAACACAACAGACACATGGAGGAGTTGAGAAAAACAGTGCAAGAATCAAAAACTGGCATAGAGCAGTTAAAGCAGACTCAAGCAGAGTTTAAAACTGAGCTAAAAGACAAGTTATCTTCAACCCAGAACTCCACAGAGAGTCTTATCAGCAGAACTAACCAAGCAGAAAACAGAATTTCAGATCTTGAAGATAAAGTGGGAGTATTAACTAGCTCAATGGAAGAGATTGTTAAAGCCAAAAAGATGCTTGAGAGAAATATCCAGGAGAGGGAACTGGTAAAAAATTTTAAAATGTATAATTAAATTTTTAATAAAAAAAAGAAATATCACAGGAGATATGGGACACCCTGAAGAAGCCCAACATGCGTATTCATGGAATACCAGAGCAAGAATCTCAAAATACCACCCCTGAGGAAATTTTTCAAATGATCATCAAGGAAAACTTTCCTCATCTAAAAAAGAGAGGCCCATCCATATACAAGAGGCATTCCGCACCCCAAACAGATATGACCAAAACAGAAGCTTGCCACAGCAAATAATAGTCAAAACACTCCACATTCAAGATAAAGAACTGGTGCTGAGAACTTCAAGGGAGAAAAAACAAGTCACTTTTAAAGGTAAACCTATTAAAATAACAAATAACTTCTCAGTTGAAATATTAAAAGCAAGAAGAGCTTGGAGAGACATACTTCAAGTATTGAATGAGCAAAAATGTCAACCTAGGCTGATTTACACTGCAAAACTATCAGTCATGATCGAGGGAGAAAGAAAAATCTTCCAGCACAAACACAACTTGAAGGGATACATGTCCACCAAACCAGGCCTTCAAAAAATGCTAGAAATGATACTCAAGCGTGAAGAAAAAAAACAGGCATATCCAGGAGAGCAGAAGGCAAGTATAACACCATTAAAAGCGAAGCGATATACTTATAAAAACTACTAAACATAATAAATGTCTGGAATCAAAAATAATTTCACCATTATAACACTAAATGTTAATAGAATTAACTCACCGATCAAGAGACACAGATTACAAACTTGGATTAAAAATCACAATCCATCAATCTGCTGTCTGCAGGAAACCCATCTCACCACAAAAGATAGGCACGCTCTAAAAATAAAAGACTGGTCAACAATTCTACAAGCTAATGGAAGCAGAAAACAGGCAGGGGTAGCCATTATGATATCAGACAAAGTGGACTTCAAACCAAAGAAAATTATAAGAGACACGGATGGATACTACATTTTAGTCACAGGTACAATTCACCAGGAAGACTTCACAATACTGAACATATATGCACCCAATACGGGCCCCTCCACATTCATTAAGAAAACCCTACGGCGTCTAAAGCAAGAAATCAACCTCCAAACGATAATTCTTGGGGACGTCAACACCGCCCTCTCAACATGGGATAGATCAACAGGTCAAAAGCTTAACAGAGACACTTTGGACCTTAATCAAACCCTTAAAGAAATGGACTTTACAGTTCTCTATTGAACTTTTCACCCACTCACCAAAGAATACACATTTTTCTCAGCAGCACACGGAACTTTCTCCAAAATAGATCACATACTGGGCCACAAAACGAATCTACACATGTACAAAAAAGTTGAAATTCTAACCTGTGCTGTGTCAGACCACCATGGCCTAAAGCTGGACATCCACAACACAACAAACAAGAGAAAATACACTAAATCCTGGAAACTTAACAATATGATGCTGAATGAGAACTGGATTCAGGAAGAAATTAAAAAGGAAATTCAAGATTTCCTGAAAGTGAATGATAATGAAAATACAACTTACCAAAATCTCTGGGACACAATGAAAGCTGTTCTAAGAGGTAAGTTCATAGCTCTTAATGCCTACATCAAAAAAATGGAAACATCAGAAATAAACAACTTAACAATGCAGCTTAAAGCTTTAGAGAAAATAGAGCAATCTGATCCCAAAAGTAGTAGAAGAGAGGAGATTAGCAAACTAAGGGGAGAAATATCTGAAATCGAGATTAAGAAAATGATAGAAAAAATCAACCAGTCAAAAAGCTGGTTCTTTGAAAGAATCAATAAGATTGATACACCCCTAGCTAAATTAACAAAAAGCAAGAGAGAGAAAACCCAAATTAACAAAATCAGAAATGAACATGGAGTTATCACTACTGATATCCAAGAAATCCAGAGATTTATTACATCATATTTCAAAAACTTATACTCTGTGAAGTTTGGCAACACAAAAGAGATGGATGAATTTCTAAGTAAACACAACTTACTTAAATTGAATCAGGAAGTTGTGAATTATTTAAATAGTCCTATAACATATAAGGAAATTGAAGAAGTAATCTCAAATCTTCCCACCAAAAAATGTCCTGGACCAGATGGATTCAGTACAGAGTTCTACCAGACATTTAAGGAGTTAATAACACCAATACTCCTTAAACTGTTCCATCAAATAGCAAAGGAAGGAACACTACCAAATTCCTTCTATGAAGCTAATATTGTCTTAATCCCAAAACCTAATAAAGATTCACTTAAAAAAGAAAACTATAGGCCGATCTCTCTGATGAACACAGACACAAAGATTCTCAACAAAGTCTTAGCAAATCAGATTAAAAAACATATCAAAAAGATCATTCACGGGGACCAAGTAGGCTTCATCCCCGGCACACAAGGTTGGTTCAACATACGCAAATCAATAAATGTAATTCATCATGTAAACCAATCCAAAGTCCAAGACCACATGATACTCTGGATAGATGCAGAAAAAGCTTTTGACAAGATCCAACAACCTTTTATGATCAAAACGCTGGAGACAGTAGGAATGGAAGGAACCTTTATCAATATAATAAAAGCTGTATACAACAAGCCCACAGCAAGGATTATACTCAATGGGGAACAATTGGAAGCATTCCCACTTCGATCAGGAACTAGACAAGGCTGTCCACTGTCACCACTTCAATTCAATATTGTACTTGAAGTCTTAGCTGAAGCCATAAGGCAAGAAAGGGACATAAGAGGGATTCAAATCGGCAAGGAAGAAGTCAAACTATCCCTATTTGCAGATGACATAATCTTATACCTGAGGGATCCCAAAAACTCCACCAGGAAGCTCCTGGAACTAATTGAGAAGTTCAGCAGGGTGGCAGGATACAAAATAAATGTGCAAAAATCAGAGGCCTTCCTACATGCCCAGAATGAAAGAAGTGAAAAAGCCTTGAGAGAAACAATCCCATTTACTATAGCCCCTACAAAAATGAAATACCTTGGTATAAACCTAACCAAGGAGGTAAAAGACCTTTACAATGAAAACTTTAAAACCCTAAAGAAAGAAATAGCAGAAGACACCAGAAGGTGGAAAGACCTCCCATGTTCCTGGATTGGCAGAATCAACATCGTAAAAATGACCATCCTACCAAAGGCAATATACAGATTCAATGCTATACCAATCAAAATCCCAAAGCAATTCTTCAAAGAAGTTGACCAAACAATCTCAAAGTTCATATGGAGGCACAAAAGACCCAGGATAGCAAAGACAATCCTGAGTAACAAAAACACTGCTGGAGGTATTACCATACCAAACCTAAGTCTATACTACAAATCCATAGTTATAAAGACAGCCTGGTACTGGCTCCAAAATAGACACACAGATCAATGGATAAGGATTGAAGACCCAGATATAAGCCCACAAAATTACAGCCATTTGGTCTTTGACAAAGGGGCCCAAAGAATCCAATGGAAAAAGAACAGCATCTTCAACAAATGGTGCTGGCAAAACTGGATCTCCACATGCAGAAAATTAAAGCTGGACCCGTATTTGTCACCATGTACAAGACTTAATTCCAAATGGATCAAGGACCTTGATATCATGCCAGAGACTATAAAAACCATTGTCGAAAGGATAGGGAACTCCCTTGAGCTGATTGGGCTAGGCCAACATTTCCTAAACAGACATCCAATGGCACAGTCACTGCTACCAACTCTCAACAGTTGGGATCTTGTGAAATTAAAGAGCTTCTGTTCAGATAAAGAGATTGTAACACGAGCTCAAAGGCAACCCACAGAATGGGAGAAAATCTTCACTAACCACACATCTGATAGAGCTCTGCTGTCTAGAGTTCACAAAGAACTTAGAAAACTAAACACCAAGGAAACCAATGGCCCAATTAAAAAATGGGCCCTGGAACTCAAAAGAAATTTTATCAGGGATGAAATTAAAATGCCTAACAAATATCTTTAAAAATGTTCCACATCTTTAGCCATCAGGGAAATGCAAATCAAAACTTCCCTGAGATATCATCTCACCCCGGTCAGGATGGCAAAAATCCACAATACAAACAACAACAAGTGCTGGAGAGGATGTGGAGAGAGGGGAACTCTCCTACATTGTTGGTGGGAATGCAGGCTCATAAAGCCACTCTGGCGAGCCGTCTGGAGATTCTTAAAAAAATTAAAGATTGAAATGCCATATGACCCTGCTATCCCACTTTTGGGAATAACCCCCCATGCAGCAGAGGTTCGCCTCGATAGCACAAGCACGACCATGTTCATAGCAGCACTGTTTACAATAGCAAAGTCATGGAATCAACCCAAATGTCCAACAGTTGATGAGTGGATAAGGAAACTGTGGTACATCTATACAATGGAGTACTACTCAGCCATCAAAAATGATGAATGACTGGAATTTGCCGGGAAATGGATGTCATTAGAAACAATTATATTAAGTGAAGTATCCCAGACCCAGAAAATTAAGCACCATATGTACTCCCTAATAGGTGGCTCCTAGTACCAAACCCACCCAGCCCACCTAGAGACAGTAATTGCAAGGATTATGAACAGGAGGGATGGGGTAGGAGGGCCACACCAGAAACAAGGAGAGAAGGGACCATGTTACAGCAGAGAAAATAGGCCTCCATCAAGGACTCAAATAAGTAATGAGACATCTGATTAAGTTCACAGACTTTTGTTCCTGATCATTTACTACTGAGGGGGTATGATCTCACCAGAAGAGGAGGGCATATAGTCTGGCAGATAAAAAGTAACCGTTCTGCAAATGGGTGATAGACCCCTCCCTCACTGTGGTTTCCCACTTTTATTACATCTACCTTTGAATGTGCTTTTATCACAAGACTCTAGTTTAAAAGCTTTTTGTCTCTGGCCGGGGGTGACATACAATGCCCACCGGGATGGAGTGAAGGGCATTGCAGGAGCAGCAAAACTGCAAAAGAAAACCAACAAACCACAATCCAGAACTTCAGAGACTCTATATCAACCACCTAGAACTAGGCCAGACTAATCTCTCCCCATCCTGAAGCTCAGGGAAATTTGCGGAAGAGGAGGCGGTAAGAGTGTAAGAGCAAAAGGATGGGAGGAGCAATGAGATGTAAGATACTCCATACAAGTTAGGGCTGAAGCAATCATAATTGGACTTTACATGCCCTGCGCATTGTCCAACACACTATTGACCCCAAAAAGTCTAGCATCTGCTTAAGGCACCAAGATCCTTGGAGGCAAGGGATTGGCAGCCACAGCAGTGTTCCTATACCTAAGGGGAACATGGGAAAGGGTTCAGGGAAAGGCCACTGGGTCCTTGTATGTCATCGGAGAGGAGGGCCCAGAGGAAAATCAGGCATGCACAAGGAAGGACTCTCTGGGAATTGGGGGGCGGGAGGCACTGGGGGATGGGAAAGGAGGGGCGTGGGGAGGAGGAGCAGGGCGTACGGGGGGAGGAGGAGGGAGGGAGGGAACTGGTGTACCTGTTAAGTTTGTATGAGCTGAAATAATAATAAAAAATGTATTAATATAAAAAAAATTCCTAGTCATGATACTTTAGATTTAGAGTTGGTATCCATTTTGTATCCCACTCATTTCTTAACTTTCTTTCACATTAGTGACTCTGGCGTAGGCATTTTCTGAGATTGATGGATGAACAGCTAAAAGATTTCATATCCCCAGGCAAGGAAGAGGTCCATTAATTTCATGTGATCTATAATTTCGCTAAGTAATGCTGTCTTCTGAGATTTTATAACTAATAAAGCACATGTTTTAATGTTAAGAAAATTTAAACATCATCAAAAGTACTTATTCTTAAAGTTGTACTTATCCTTGCTCTTTATGTGTCTTCATTCTAAAATACTTGTTAGAGGTTTTTTTTTTTTTTTTTAAGACAAGGTCTCATGTACCCCAGACTGTCCTCAAGCTCACTATGTGGCCAAGGATGAACACAAACTCCTGATTTTTATACCTCCACCTCCTATGAGGTAAGATTATATTTGCACATCACTATATCCAGTTATTATACGTTTTAATGCTCTTTTCAAAACTTATTTTTGTGTGCTTTTTACATATTAACAGAGCCACACTTAGAAACTAATATTGATTTTCAAGGAACCCATTTGTATAATTTTCCTAACTAAAAGAATTGAGCATGCTATTCTGAAATATATTATCTGCAAATAAAAGCTTTAGACAATCTTCAGAGTTATACATCATGGGTTTAGAATCCCAAACTAGCAGCTGAAATAAATGAAAAGAGAAAAAAGAAACCCACTTACCATCAATAGAGGGAAAATGCCATAATCTTGTTTCCTTGCCTTGCTGTTTAAAGAATTGACTAGTTTGGATTAACTGTTAGGCCATCTTTCCTTCAGCGAAAGATTCTGCAGACTATTGTTGACCTTTTCGCTTCATTTATCAACCCCTCTGACCTCTTTAACGCTCTTGAAGTTTTTAATCTTCATTTCTGTTTTGATTATCAAATGTTAGAGAGTCTTTTGCATTTTCTGAAATATGTGACAGTTTTCATTTTTGTTTAAAACAGAATGTATGATATTAAAATGTTCGATAGCATAGAGTATGTTCACTTAACTTCCCCCCCCCTCAGGTAAAGCACCAGCAATCTACAGTCAGGAGTGTAATTAATGTCATTCAAGTAGTAAATAAAGTATAAAGAGATTCTCCTCCTGGCTTAATTTTGTTTAATAATGAAACAAAAAAGAATACAGTCAATCCCTGTGTTCAGGGTGGAGCCAAGGGCATTGCAGGAGCAACAAATCTGAAAAAAAAATCTACAAACCATAATCCAGAACATCAGAGACTCTATATCAATCACCTGGAACTAGGCCAGCCTAATTTCTCCCTATCCTGAAGCTCAGGGAAATTTGCAGAAGAGGGGGTGGTAAGATTGTAAGAGCACAAGGATGGGAGGAGCAATGATATGCAAGATACTCCACACAAGTTAGGGCCGAAGCAATCATATTTGGACTTCACATGCCCTGTGCAATGTCCAACACACTATTGACCTCACAAAGTCTAGCATTTGCTAAAGGCACTAGGATCCTTGGAGGCGAGGGATTGACAGTCACAGTAGTGTTCCTATGCTTAACGGGAGCACAGGAAAGGGTTCAGGGAAATGCCACTGGGTCCTTGCACCTCATCGGAGAGGAGGACCCAGAGGAGAGTTTGGCATGTACATTAAAGGATGCTCCGGGGATGGGAGGGGGAGGCACTGGGGGATGGGGAAGGAAGGGGGAGGGAAGGGGGACACAGGGCGATAGGGGTTTGGGGGGGGGGACCGGTGTACCTGTTAAGTTTGTATGAGTGGAAATAAAAACAAATAAATAAATAGATAAATAAATAAAAATAAAAAAATAAAATCTTATTCTGGGCTTATGATCACTGGTCATCATATGGTCTTCAGGAAATCTATTAATCTTGGTGTATATCACTTATGTACCCCTTTTTCAAAATTATATTTGATAACAATCATATGACTCTTCCTAGCTTCCATATCTGCACTGAATAAGAAAGAAGACAGTGCAGGGAAAAGTGCTTTCTAAAATCTGAAGCAAACAAAAAGCAATCTTGAGATCATCTAACAAACAGCAGTATATTAAGCTGCACTTCAGCCTTGCTTTCCTTGACATGAAATGTCTTTCTGTGAATTACTTTGTGACCATTGGCAACTAGTGAATAAAAAAAATCAAGCTCAAGAAAATATGTTCATGAGTTAGTCTTCCATATGTTAATAACCGAAAATGGTACCCATTAAAGTCTTATAAGTTGTAAAACCTGAGGGAGCATGTTGGCTAATTACATTAATGGTTAGATGCTGGAGGATATTGAAGATTAAATTCTATACTGATTTTGCCTAATCATCCATTTCCTACCTGCCAATCTGCTCCTGCCACTAATCAATCAGACAGAAAGCACAGAATTCTAGCCAACAAAAAACAAATTACCTTCTTATGCAACTACCCATGTTCCTGAATCCATCTTGTTGAAACTATATTGCCTCATTCATAATGTTCAGCCTGGTGACTGGTTCATAATGTAAATACTTCCTTCATATTTAGAAATCGATTGTATTCACCTTTATAAATGGAACTATATAATATATGAATACATGAAACTATCCATTCATTTTAATCACATCAAACAAGTGCTTCCAATAACAGTATTATTTTCATATGGTTTAGAAAATCCATTACCATTTATGAATAATTAAAGGATTGAAGAATTATAGAAGATAGTGTACCGGACTGGGGAGATGGGTAGGAGCATTAGTTGTATAAGCATGAGGATCTGAGTTCAAATCTTTAGAGCCCACATAAAACCCCAGACATGGCACAAGTACCTGTAACCACAGCACTTAGTGTGAGTGGAAACAGGAACATGCAGTGCCTATCAGCATAGCTCCAAATTCAGTCAGAGACCCTGTCTCAAAGAATAAAGCAGACAACTAAACACTTCATCTGAATCTATCATTTTTATCTGTAGATTAGAGAGGATTTCAACACTTGATCAAGAAGTGTCTTTTTTGCAATGGAAAATGTTAATACAGAGATCCACAACTGGCCAAAGTGCCAATAGTAAGTGATTGTGGAGTGCTCAGCTCTGAATGGGATGTCACAATCACTCCCCATCTCAAAGTACCCCAGGGTACCTTGAGGACCAGTAGGTGACAAGAATGTAAGAGCCTGAGGGTGAGGAAAGGCATGTCCTCTGGTCATGACATCACTGCAGCGAGGCCGTTTCCACAAGACTTTCACAGTCGTTGGCCTGTCAACATTTTACTACAGATGAGGAAAGACTCCAAGAGACACTACACCTCCCTGAGAGACCATGGAAGGCCAATTACAGGAAAAAGGAGTTTTCTCTTTACTGAACAATTTACCCACTGATAAGTCATCCACACCCCAGCAAATACACAGGCACTTGTCAGTACAGATATCCCAGATGAAATCCACTGGGTCACACATGCAAAAAGGCATGAATGCAGGAAGGGAACTGGCTGGGAAGGAGAATGTATGAGGTGGGACAGGAGGCGAGAAGGGAATGGAAAGTAAGGTTGAAAACACAATTCACTGTATTTATGATTAAAGATACATGCCAGCCTTCTTTGTATGCACATATACATGAGTATTATAAATACACAAATGTTCCACACATGAGAAAAATATGCACTATTTGTCATTCTGAGTCTGGCTTATTTCACTTAACATGTTTTCCAGTTTCATCCATATTCTGAAACTGTTGTGATTTCATTTTTCTTATTGGCTGAATAAAATTCCACTGTGTATATAAACCACAAGTTCTGCACCAAAGCATATGTCACATATAGCCTATTACACAATGAACTGTGAGCTGATGCCCAATTTTGGTAGAGAGGAACATGCATTCAAATTAAGCATCATTGATAGTTCATTTTTTCTTCAGCTGCCTTAACTTACTGTATTAGTGTCATTTTAACTAAACCCAGAGCTAGAGACTAGAACATCAGGACAGCAAAGCAGTTGAATTAACTTTAGAGTATTCTTCACATGATCCTTTAAAAGTCTTTACCTTTACCTTCACAAAAAAGTCGCCAGTGTGTAGCATTATTTAAAGGAAATTTTCAAGTGCATGCATTTGCAAAAACTGACTAAGGAAATACTAAGCAATGAAGTAACCAAAGGAAAAATGTCAGAATGAGCCTGAGGTTTTGATGTGAAGGCCTTGCTTCCTAATTGTTATTATGCTTACAAGGACACTCTGTAAAAAGAAAAATGAATGCCTTGTTCAACACCTGCTGTAAAAAAAATGCTGGGACTCTGGCTTGCTTAAATCATTTTTTTTTTCCTGAAACAAATTGCCGAACAAGCCCTAGGCCATTTAATTTCCAAATACCAGTAATTAAAATGAGTAACATCGTGAGAATTTGGCAGGGCTGCAGCTTTCTTCTCCCTTTTCATTTTCACATAAATTTCAGTGAAGGTCAGATTTGTTGAAGGGAGGAGAGGGGGGCGAAACCTGCCAGCCGTATGCTCATGGGAGGTTAAAATACGACTTGTTCACAGTGTCCCTCATAGTTCAGTACTTAATGGTCCTTGACGGGGATAACCTAGAAGTTAATTTTACTCTGTGTCCCAAAAGCAGTCACTGTCAATGTAATCTTTCTTGTAGGCTGAAGGATATCATCAGCAAATGATCTGACTTTCAATAGCAATTGACCAGCAAAGTTTCGAATCCAAAAAGCCATGGATGTGGTTTTCTTACTGATCACTTTCCCATCACGTATATATACTTCTTGCATTATCCATTCGTTCATATTTCTCCCTAAGAACTAGCTCTCCCATAATTTTTTCTTTACTTTAAGGTCATAGTATATCCAACTCATAAACTTTAATAGCTCCAAAATATAGAACACACAACAAAAAAAAACTTTTAAAGGTTATGGCCAGCTGTATCTTTTAAGAAGTAGGACACAATAGTTGAAAGAATGTCAGCATTTGTTCTCAGTCTTTGTCACTCACTGTAGCTCTGCTACTTCTCAGAAGAGCAAACTGGTCAAGTCATTTCACCTCTCTAGCTCTCATTTTTCTCATCTATAGAATGGAAAGATTAAATTTCCTTCTGTCAAATTCCATGAAATGAAGTATTCAATTAATATTCTCTCTTCTCTCCCACCTACCATGTGTGTGTTTGTGCCTATGTGTATGTGCATGTGGGGAGTAGGGGGGTTCCAGTGTGGGTGGGTTTGTATGTGAATGGGGTGTATTCAGTGTACATGTTGAAGCCAGAGTTCAGCCTCAGTGTTATTATTCAGGAGTCATTCTTCTTTTGAGGCAGGGTCTCTCACTAACCGAGATTTACCAAGTACACCAGACTGGTTGGTCAGCAAGCCTCTAGAACAAACATCCTTTTGTCTCTGTCTCTTCAGAACTGAGATTGCAAGCATACCCAACATTTTAATATGATTTCTGTGGATTGAAATCAGGTCTCATGCTTGCAAGATAAGCAGTTTACAGCTTGGTCTATTTTCCGGCCCCAGACTAATTTTCTAAAAAGCAACCCATGACTCTCTCTACAGATTACTTACCACAGAAAAACTAGTAAGGTGCTTCCCCCTTTCTAGTCTGATTCTCACCTCCAAGACAGTAAGTTTGATTTCTTTATGGTTCAGGTTCACCTTACCCTGATGACAAAAGCCAGTATTAGTTTTAAAATATTATCCCTCCCTTGGATTGTGCTCTGCAATGTCCCAAATGAAGAGGATCCCTCCTGGAATCTATGGAGGCTGGACAGTAAATGCCAAGGCCGTAAGCATCAGCAAGGACCTTGAGCAGCAAAGCCTTCTGGAAGGTACATTGCAGCAAAAAGGCGGTCTCTATCATTGAGAGCCTCTAAGATTGTAATCTGTGGAAATGGATGTGAAAGAATCATTCTAAAAACAACTTTTAAAAGGCAAGTACAAGGACACATAGAAATCAAATGTAGGCATTTAATATGTAGCACAGAGTAGAACCCAGGGCACTACTGCAAACACTTTGAGACTAAAAGCTGCATGACTTTCTCTAACTGAGTCATATGTTACCAAAAATACTCAAAAAGAAACTTTAAAATATAGCTTAAGCCAAGAATTTTGAGTTTTTTAAAGGAATTTTCAGTGAGTCTCCGCATGGGCAGTCTGTCAGTTTCTTCTCTCTTTGATGATTTCTGTTTACAGATCACATAACATGTCCTTGGGAATAGTGTTAGTTATGTTATTTCCAACCCAATCCAGAGGATATGACAGATTATAAACAGAACACAATAGACAGGCAAAAGGGGCAAGTAAATAACGAGGCTGCTATAAATGTCCCATTACTTAAGTCATCTTCTTAGGCCTTTCTGATTTGTGAAATTGTGGTTGCCTTGACGATTGTAGATTTTCCAGTCCTGACCCATTTTTGCAGGCTGCTTAGGAAGCCCCAAGAGAGTATCTGATGTGCTCAAGTACAAGTTCACTCCCAAGTTATCATAAGACTCTCCCAGGAACACTGCCTTCTAGAAGCAGCTTCTTCTTATATAGTAAGTTACATTCTGGAGCAGGATTATTGAGGTCATATTCTCAGCTTTCATTTGAGATCAAGATTGAGAATTTGTTTCAGCCTTTGGAGAATCTCAACAAAGAACGAGAGCTAAAAATCTCCTAAATTTCTGACTCATGGAAACTGTGAAAAAAATATGTATGATTTATGATTCCTAAGTTCTTAGCTATTTGCTAAGTATTGATATATAACTACCATAGCAAAAGGAGCTGAATAACCTGGTCAGACATTGTTAGGAAAGTAAAAAAGCAATCTAAAACCTGGCAGAAAATAATTGTAAACAGTATTTCTAGTAAGAGGCATTTATCCAGGATATGTAAAGAATACTTACAACTCAGTAATAGAAGGGCAACCCAACAAAAATGTTTAAAAAACATAAATTACATTTCTCCAAAAAAGATATATGTGACCCATAGGCAAGTGAAATGGTATAAATCACTATAAAGCTTAAAGGAGACGTGAATCAAAATCCTAATGAGATTCCCTTTATAAATAATAAAATTCCTTTATGTGTGGTAGAAGAAACAATGCAGGTTTGTGAAATGTGGAAAAATTGGAGCCCTCATACATTTCTGATGAGAATGGAAAATGGTGTATCTATTTTAACAAATAATCCGGAAGATTTTCACAGTGATTGAATTGGCCCAATAAAATCAATGCTAGGGATCAATGTTAGAGGCATACAACAATGTTCATACCAGTTTACGGCCAAGAATGAGGAAAATTCTACAGCTATGCACTGATGAATAGGTAAACAAACTGTGGTGCAGCAACACAATGAAATCTCATGAAGAAATTAAAAAAAGAATGAAATGCAAACTGCTACATGCTAAGTAAAAACAACCTGTCATAGAGGGTTGTCACCTATCGTGTGGTTCGGATTTTCTAAATTTTCTTTTCAATTTTTTTAATTTATTATTTATTCAATTGTGTGTGTGTGCATGTGTGCGCGTGTGTATGTATGTATGTATGTATGTATGTATATGTATGTGTGTGTGTGCAGAACCACGGACGAATTCGGGAACCACCATGGACGCCTCCACCTCCTCCTGTTTACTCTGTCCCGGGATTCACAGGCTCCGCCTACCAGACCAAAAACTCAGGCCGCCCCTGCTTCCGCCTGGCGTCTATACCTGAGGTCTAGGATCCGAACTCAGGACCTTCTGCCTGCAAGGCAGAGGCTTAACCCCTGAGCCACCTCTCCAGCCCCATAAGAAGTTCTGAAATGGGAAAATTTATCTAGATAGTAGAATAGGGACTGCCACTGTAGGAGCTAGAAATGAAAAGGGAGTGGTTAACAGTATAGAAATTTTTTAGAGAGAATGATAATATTCTAAAATGATGCATCAGAATTCTGAAATTGTACAAAAATTAATCTACAATTAAAGTAAGTGAATTTAAATTGTTTGGGAATACAAAAGGCCTAGTTTTTCTTGAGTTGTAGTGGGAAAACACATGCTTCATGTCCAAAAGTTTAAAAAGCAAAAAAGTGACTCTGCTGGCTGCCATTGCTTAGTGACCAAATGAAATATCATACATTTCACTCTAATATTGGTGAAACGTCCTTGGTGGCAAGAAAAGTATCTCTTGCTCTCTCCCTAACTTGCTCCCTCCCTAACTTGCTTGGTTAACATCTGTGAACTTTCATATTGCCTGGGAAAAGGTAGGATTGATGTTTAACTCATGGTCATTGGTCATTAACAATTTAACAGCTTCCACCAGCCTGGTTATTTGTGCAAAGATAATCACTGAAATAACTTTAGGATGCCCCAATTATACAAAGCTATTACTGCTAAGTGTCCTTATCTTGACTGATTTAAACCAAAGATTGGTCTAAGTTCAAAAGTAAAACTCAGAAAGCCTCACCCAGGATAAGGTCTTCCAAAATATGATCATTACCATGTTCAATACTATGAAAGAGGAAATCCGGGAGGAATTACATAATCGAATCAATCGCTTTGAAGAGAAACACAACAGACATCTGGAGGAGTTGAGAAAAACAGTGCAAGAAACAAAAAGTGCCATAGAGCAGTTAAAACAAACTCAAGCAGAATTTAAAACTGAGCTAAAAGACAAGTTATCTTCAACCCAGAACACCACAGAGAGTCTTATCAACAGAACTAATGAAGCAGAAAACAGAATTTCAGACCTTGAAGATAAAGTGGGAGTACTAACCAGCTCAATGGAAGAGGTTGTTAAAGCCAAAAGATACTTGAGAGAAATATCCAAGAGATATGGGACACCCTGAAGAAGCCTAACATGCGTATTCATGGAATACCAGAGCAAGAATCTCAAAATACCACCCCTGAGGAAATTTTTCAAATGATCATCAAGGAAAACTTTCCTCATCTAAAAAAAGAGAGGCCCATTCATATACAAGAGGCATTCCGCACCTCAAACAGATACAACCAAAATAGAAGCACACCGCCGCAAATAATAGATAAAACACTCCACATTCAAGATAAAGAACTGGTGCTGAGAGCTTCAAGGGAGAAAAAACAAGTCACTTTTAAAGGTAAACTTATTAAAATAACAAATGACTTCTCAGTCGAAACAGTAAAAGCAAGAAGAGCTTGGAGAGACATACTTCAAGTATTGAATGAGCAAAAATGTCAACCCAGGCTGATTTACCCTGCAAAACTATCAGTCATGATCGAGGGAGAAAGAAAAATCTTCCAGCACAAACACAACTTGAAGGGATACATGTCCACCAAACCAGGCCTTCAAAAACTGCTAGAAATGATACTCAAGTGTGAAGAAAAAAACAGGCATATCCAGGAGAACAGAAGGCAAATATAACACCATTAAAAGCGAAGCAATATACTTATAAAAGCTACTAAACATAATAAATGTCTGGAATTAACAATAGTTTCTCCATTATAACACTAAATGTTAATGGACTTAATTCACCGATCAAGAGACACAGATTACAAACTTGGATTAAAAATCACAATCCATCAATCTGTTGCCTGCAGGAAGCCCATCTCACCACAAAAGATAGGCACGCTCTAAAAATAAAAGGCTGGTCAACAATTCTACAAGCTAATGGAAGCAGAAAACAGGCAGGGGTAGCCATTATGCTATCAGACAAAGTGGACTTCAAACCAAAGAAAATTATAAGAGACACGGATGGATACTACATTTTAGTCACAGGTACAATTCACCAGGAAGATTTCACAATACTGAACATATATGCACCCAATACGGGCCCCTCCACATTCATTAAGAAAACCCTACAGCGTCTAAAGCAAGAAATCAACCCCCAAACGATAATTCTTGGGGACTTCAACACCGCCCTCTCTACATGGGATAGATCAACAGGTCAAAAGCTTAACAGAGACACTTTGGAACTTAATCAAACCCTGAAAGAAATGGACCTTACAGATCTCTAACGAACTTTTCACCCACGCACCAAAGAATACACATTTTTCTCAGCAGCACACGGAACTTTCTCCAAAATAGATCACATATTGGGCCACAAAATGAATCCACACATATACAAGAAAGTTGAAATTCTAACCTGTGCCCTATCAGACCACCACGGCCTAAAGCTGGACATCCACAACACATCAAACAAGAGAAAATACACTAACTCATGGAAACTTAACACTATGATGCTGAATGAGAACTGGATTCAGGAAGAAATTAAAAAGGAAATTCAAGATTTCCTGAAAGTGAATGATAATGAAAATACAACTTACCAAAATCTCTGGGACACAATGAAAGCTGTTCTAAGAGGTAAGTTCATAGCTCTTAATGCCCACGTCAAAGAAATGGAAACATCAGAAATAAACGACTTAACAATGCAGCTTAAAGCTTTAGAGAAACTAGAGCAATCTGATCCCAAAAGCAGTAGAAGAGAAGAAATTAGCAAAATAAGGGGAGAAATATCTGAAATCGAGACTAAGAAAACGATAGAAAAAATCAACCAATCAAAAAGCTGGTTCTTTGAAAAAATCAACAAGATTGATACACCCCTAGCTAAACTAACCAAAAGCAAGAGAGAGAAAACCCAAATTAACAAAATTAGAAATGAACATGGAGTTATCACTACTGATACCCAAGAAATCCAGAGAATTATAACATCATATTTCAAAAACTTATACTCTGTGAAGTTTGACAACACAAAAGAGATGGATGAATTCCTAAGTAAACACAACTTACCTAAATTGAATCAGGAAGTTGTGAATTATTTAAATAGTCCTATAACATATAAGGAAATTGAGGAAGTAATCTCGAATCTTCCCACCAAAAAATGTCCTGGACCAGATGGATTCAGCACAGAGTTCTACCAGACATCTAAGGAGTTAATAACACCAATACTCCTTAAACTGTTCCATCAAATAGCAAAGGAAGGAACACTACCAAATTCCTTCTATGAAGCTAATATCGTTTTAATCCCAAAACCTAATAAATATTCTCTTAAAAAAGAAAACTATAGGCCGATCTCCCTGATGAACACAGACGCAAAGATTCTCAACAAAGTCTTAGCAAATCGTATTGAAAAACATATTAAAAAGATCATTCATGGGGACCAAGTAGGCTTCATTCCCGGCCACAAGGTTGGTTCAACATAAGCAAATCAATAAATGTAATTCATCATGTAAACCAGTCCAAAGTCCAAGACCACATGATACTCTCGATAGATGCAAAAAAAGCTTTTGAGAAGATCCAACAGCCTTTTATGATAAAAACGCTAGAGACAGTGGGAATGGAAGGAACCTTAATCAATATAATAAAAGCTGTATACAACAAGCCCACAGCAAGGATTATGCTCAATGGGGAACAATTGGAATCATTCCCACTTCGATCAGGAACTAGACAAGGCTGTCCACTCTCACCACTTCTATTCAATATTGTACTTGAAGTCTTAGCGGAAGCCATAAGGCAAGAAAGGGACATAAGAGGGATTCAAATCGGCAAGGAAGAAGTCAAGCTATCCCTATTTGCAGATGACATGATCTTATACCTGAGGGATCCCAAAAACTCCAACAGGAAGCTCCTGGAACTAATTGAGAAGTTCAGCAGAGTGGCAGGATACAAAATAAATGCAAAAATCAGAGGCCTTCCTATATGCCCAGAATGAAAGAAGTGAAAAAGCCTTGAGAGAAACCATACCATTTACTATAACCCCTAAAAAATGAAATACCTTGGTATAAACCTAACTAAGGAGGTAAAAGACCTTTACAATGAAAACTTTAAAACCCTAAAGAAAGAAATTGCAGAAGACACCAGAAGGTGGAAAAACCTCCCTTGTTCCTGGATTGGCAGAATCAACATTGTAAAAATGACCATCCTACCAAAGGCAATATACAGATTCAATGCTATACCAATCAAAATCCCAAAGCAATTCTTCAAAGAAGTTGACCAAACAATCTCAAAGTTCATATGGAGGCACAAAAGACCCAGGATAGCAAAAACAATCCTGAGTAACAAAAACACAGCTGGAGGTATTACCATACCAAACCTAAGTCTATACTACAAATCCATAGTTATAAAGACAGCCTGGTACTGGCTCCAAAATAGACACACAGATCAATGGATAAGGATTGAAGACCCAGATATAAGCCCACAAAGTTACAGCCATTTGGTCTTTGACAAAGGGGCCCAAAGAATCCAATGGAAAAAGAACAGCATCTTCAACAAATGGTGCTGGCAAAACTGGATCTCCACATACAGAAGATTAAAGCTGGACCCGTACTTCTCACCATGTACAAGACTTAATTCCAAATGGATCAAGGATCTTGATATCAGGCCAGAGACTTTAAAAACCATAGTTGAAAGGATAGGGAACTCCCTCGAGCTGATTGGGCTAGGCCAACACTTCCTAAACAGACATCCAATGGCACAGTCACTGCTACCAACTCTCAACAGTTGGGATAATGTGAAATTAAAGAGCTTCTGTTCAGATAAAGAGATTGTCACACGAGCTCAAAGGCAACCCACAGAATGGGAGAAAATCTTCACTAACCACATATCTGACAGAGCTCTACTGTCCAGAGTGCACAAAGAACTTAGAAAACTAAACTCCAAGGAAAACACTGGCCCAATTAAAAAATGGGCCCTGGAACTTCAAAGAAACTTTACCAGGGATGAAATTAAAATTTCTAACAAATATCTGAAAAAATGCTCCACTTCCTTAGCCATCAGGGAAATGCAAATCAAAACTTCCCTGAGATATCATCTCACCCCGGTCAGGATGGCAAAAATCCACAATACAAACAACGACAAATGCTGGAGAGGATGTGGAGAGAGGGGAACTCTCCTACATTGTTGGTGGGAATGCAGGCTCATACAGCCATTCTGGCGAGCCGTCTGGAGATTCTTAAAGAAATTAAAGATTGAAATGCCGTATGACCCTGCTATCCCACTTTTGGGAATAACCCCCCATGCAGCAGAGGTTCGCCTTGATAGCACAAGCTCGACCATGTTCATAGCAGCACTGTTTACAATAGCAAAGTCATGGAATCAACCTAAATGTCCAACAGTTGACGAGTGGATAAGGAAACAGTGGTACATCTATACAATGGAGTACTACTCAGCTATCAAAAATGATGAATTACTGGAATTTGCTGGGAAATGGATGTCACTAGAAACAATTATATTAAGTGAAGTATCCCAAACTCAGAAAATTAAGCGCCGTATGTACTCCCTAATAGGTGGCTCCTAGTACCAAACTCACCCAGCCCACATTGAGACACTCAAAAGTAACCTATGTAACACAGTAATTGCAAGGATATGAACAAGAGAGATGGGTTAGGAGGACCACACCAGAAACAAGGAGAGAGGGGACCATGTTACAGCAGAGACAATAGGCCTCCATCAAGGTCTGCAAGTAAGTAATGAGAAACCTGGTTAAGTTCACAGACGTTCTTTCCTGATCTCACCAGAAGGGGAGGGCATATAGTCTAGCAGATAAAAAGTAATCATTTGCAAATGGGTGATGGACCCCTCCCTCAGTGAGGGTTCCTACTCTTATTACATCTACCCTTGAATGTGCTATTACAACAAGACTCCAGTTTAACAGCTTTTGTCTCTGGCCAGGGGGGTGACATACAGTGCCCAGCAGAATGGAGTGAAGGGAATTGCAGGAGCAGCAAAACTGCAAAAGAAAATCAACAAACCACAATCCAGAACTTCAGAGACTCTATATCAATCACATAGAACTAGGACAGCCTAATCTCTCCCCATCCTGGAGCTCAGGGACATTTGCGGAAGAGGGGGCGGTAAGATTGTAAGAGCAAAAGGATGGGAGGAGCAACGATTTGCAAGATTCTCAACAATAGTTGGGGCCAAAGCAATCATAATGGGACTTTGCATGCCCTGCGCAATGTCCAGCGCACTGTTGCCCTCATAAAGTCTAGCATCTGTTAAGGGCACCGAGACCCCTGGAGGCAAGGGATTGACAGCCATAGTAGTGATCTTATGCTTAAGGGGAACAAGAGAAAGGGCTTATGGAAATGCCACTGGGTCCTTATATGTCATCGGAGAGGAGGACCCAGTGGAGAGTTAGGCGTACACAATAAAGGACTCTCTGGGAATTGGGGGGGAGGCACTGGGGGAAGGGGAGGGGGAGGAGGGGGGAGGGAGGGAACTGGTAAAAAATTTTAAAATGTATAATTAAATTTTTAATAAAAAAAAAGTAAAACTCAAAAAGGCCTCAAGCATTCATGCCACCTTCTCTGTTATTTATCCTTAATTCTAATACTGCTGTAAGGTCAGGATTTTGTGCAGACTGCATAGTAATAAATCATGGCCATTATATCTGAAACACAATTATTTATCATAGGTTCCCTGCTACTAATTTGGCTTTTATTTTTAAATCAAATTATTTTCAACCCCTTTTTGACTATTCCAAAAGCTCTCCAATAATGAAAAGAAAGAAAAAAAGCTGATTTAATGCAATGTGGAAAATTATTTTGTTTCCACTTAGGACATCTAAATGGCTTTCTACTTTCCTTGGTCACTAAACGCTCACAAGGCCTTATTCTATTAGTTACTAAGGTAACCCAAAGCTAGCAGCATGTTGACATACCTTCCAAGGCCAAGAGGTTTTGCAGTATTTCATAGATAATGTCACATTAACCTCAAACTTGTCCTTTTTACAAAAAGAACAATAATTGTTTGAATGAATTTTTGTCATTTTATTCTTTGTTTTTCTTTAACAGAGACTTTTGCCATTTTTTCCTTCGACTCAGCTAACTGTATATTCTGCTGTAGAAATAACATGGGAGTGGAACTCAGCTATCACTATTGCTTTCAGAATTGAACTAGCCATTTAGTCCTTGTGCAACTCACTCACAGCTGGGGTCAGAATTCATGTAGTCATCCAAATAGTTCTCAAAAGAAAAGACATCCATTAATCTACTCGTATAGACCCAGGAAGATATCTTTGTGCAAATCTAAGCAAACAAGACATAAAAGAGGTAAATCAAATGAAGTACTGAGGGCTCGTATGAACTGTATAGCAAAATAACTAACTTCTAAAATAATCCCAGAGTGATGATAAATTGAGATAAATGTAAATTTGAATGGGTATGTTAACAACTGAAAGAATCTCATACACTGGTAGAAAATTTTACGCACACACACACATACACACACACTATGCACTTAAGAAATTGACAGAATTCACATGTAATAAAGCAAACACAAAAAAATTCTGAAAAAAAACCATGGTAGTTCTCAACTATCTGCAGAATGTCCCCCCAAAACAAGGGCTATTTTGTAGAGTTTTCCAATTTCTTATATATGCAATCACTCATTATAGCTCTTAATTTTATCTGTTTGCTTTTAACTTCTTCAGACATCTTTAAATTTGACTTTACTCACTGGTAGCCTATGAATATAATTATTTCTATTATAATTATATATTTCTATATTTATTGTCCATTATGCCCTGGTCATATTGATCAAATTACTTTATATAATTGGTCAGAGCAAAATATTTTCTCCAAAACAATAGCACTTGATTCAATGTAGTAAATACCAACTATGTTGTTGCAGTGAAGATGTGAAACATCACTGTGATTAATTCTACAGTTTTATTTTATGTATTTGTGTTGCTCCTAATTTAAAGTTCACTTTATTAAAGATAATTTTATTACTACCCTGTGGCAATCTAACCTTTGCCTGGAGAGTGAGGAAATTATCCACAGTTTGCATATTTTATATTCGATTATTAACATCCAATTATGTTCTAGCTAATTTGAAAGTGTAGAGAAGCAAGTGACATATTTTTGCTCTCTGAAGAAAGACTTATTGCTGAAAATACAAACTTATTAAACATTATATTTCTTTATTCATGAGTATAAGAATGCAAATGTGCCTGGCATTTTATGAAAACTAATGAGGGTTATGACATTAGAATACTTTATGTTATGATACATCTTGAAAAATTATTTGTGCATTTAAATGCATTGTGAATATTATTTAGCTGGAAAGTAGAAAGAAGAAATTTTAACATAAAGAATTAGGCATATTTTATTTACTTTTAGTTTCTTGTTCAGATTTGTCTAAAAATAGCCTCCTATACTTTTTGTTATTTTTTTCTGCTTAAATTTATGTATTGTTTAGTCTTAAATTCTTAAATAACACTTCTAAATGACATGGTGCTTTACTTCATTAACCAAATACCTTTTGTGTTTCTGAATTTACTTTTAATTGGTAAATAATATTTCTATATACTTATGAGGCCTTCTCTTGCTTTTATTTGTTATACGCTGTAAAAATATTTTAAAGTAATATGATCTCACTAATCAACCACTAACTAAATAGTTTGCTGGTGACATATACATGTCTTGTGCCTCTTCCTGAACTGTGAAATACTTAGGATCAGAGACTGCTTCTTACACACTTTGAAACATCTATTTGAAACATCTTATTTCTGAATTTACAATTCAGAATGTGAACAAACACAGGAACAAAAGATAGACTATTTTCTTCATAAAATACAAAAGAACAGACTGTTTTTCTCTATAAAGAAGTATTTTACTTATTCAGTGGCCCCTTATGAAATTTGTGATTTTATAACCCTTTGTAAATTTTGTGTGCTTTGATGAAAACACACATATATATAGTTCATTTAAAATAATTTATGGTTGGTTTTTGTTTTCAGTATTGCTTGCTTCTGCATTGCTCTTGGCTGCATCCTGATTGGGTGTCGTGGTCAATAGCCAACACAATTCAAAATACCAAAGAACCTATAAGGTTCAACTGAAATCAGACCAGCTAAATCTCTCCCCATCCTACAGCTCAGGGAACCTTGCATGAGAAGGGCAGCAAGATTTTAAGACCCTAAAGATGGGGAAGACCACCAATAGGCAAGACACTCTACTGAAGTCTAGACTGCAGCAGCCAGGATATTGCTACAGTGTGGTTCCACCTTGCCTGACCTGCACAATAACTGACATGTCAACAACCTCTCAAAGTCTAGCACGGATAACAGGGGAGATGGCTTTAGACAGTGGAATCCATAGGAGCAAGGGATTAAACAGATATAACAGAGTTCCCATATTAGTGGGTAGCCCAAGAAGGAGCCCCAAGTTATGTCATTGAGTCCCAAACCCTCACTAGTGTAGACGACTCAGAGGGAAATTCTGTGCCCATATAAACAGATGCTCTGGAGGATGGGAGGGAGCAGGCAGGAAACACCAAAAGAGGAAGAGGGAGGAAAGAAGGATGAGATAAGGAAGTGGGGAGAGTGGGAATGGGGGGGGAACAGGGAGGAAGGGAGAAGGGTACTTAATGTGCTTGTATAACTAGGTAAAAATTAAGAATAAAGTTTTGGATAAAAAAATTAGTTTTATGAAAATATTCTGAATATTAAAGGGACTTTTTAAGCTATGCATATTGTACGTGGTTATTTTTCAAAATACAAAACCTATAAGGAATTCCAACAGCTTTACTTTCCTGCTGGAAGAATGAATGATCTGATTAAAAATGGACAAAGGCACTGGGAAACTTAGTAGACATTTCTCAAACTAAATCATAAAAACGGCCAAGAGGTGTGTATATATATATATATATATATATATATATATATATATATATATATATATAAAACATTCATTATCAATAGTCAATAGGAAATGAGAATTAAGACCATGTCTCAAATGGTTATTATTTTAAGAATGAAGGGTACCAGGTTCCCTGAAGGTGTAGAGAAAGGAGGATCATTGAATATAGTCAGTGGGCATATAATTTAATATAGCCCCCTTCAAAAAATAACATGTAGGTTCCTCAAAAGTATTAAAATGATTTTTTTCAGTTTTGCTGCTCCTGCAATGCCCTTGGCTCCATCCTGATGAGTATTGGATGTCACCCCCTGGCCAGAGATAAAAAGCTGTTAAAATAGAGTCTTATTATAAGGATAGATTCAAAGGTAGAAGGAATAAGAGTAGGAGACGGCAGTGAGGGGTGGGTCAGTCTCCCATTGCAAAATGGTTACCTTCTATCTGCCAGACTATGCCCTTCCTTTCTGGTAAGATCATACCCCATCAGCTGCAAGTGACCAGGAAGGACAGTCTGTGAGCTTAACCAGATGTCTCATTACTTACTTGCAGTCCTTGATGGTGGCCTATTATCTCTGCTGTAGCATGATCCCCTCTCTCCTTGTTTCTGGCAGGGTCCTTCCACTTCTCTCCTGTTTATAATCTTTGCAATTACTGTAGGTGTTACAGAGATTTATCTTTGAGTGTGTCTCTAAGTGGGTTTGGTACTAGAATCCACCTGTTAGGGAGTACATATGGCACTTAATTTTCTGTCTCTGGGATACTTCACTCAATATAATTGTTTCTAATTCCATCCATTTCCTGGCAAATTGCATTAATTCATTATTTTTGATGGCTGAAGTATTCCATTGTATAAATGTACCACATTTTCCTTATCCACTCGTCAACTGTTGGACATTTGGGATGATTCCATGACTTTGCTATTGTAAACAGTGGTGCTATGAACATGGTCGTGCTTGTTCCATCGAGGTGAATATTTGCTGTATGGGGGGGTAATTCCCAACAAACCATAATTCAGAACATCAGAGACTCTATATCAACCACCTGGAATCAGGCCTGCCTAATCTCTCCCCATCCTGAAGCTCAAGGAAATTTGCGGAAGAGAGGACGGTAAGATTGTAAGAGCACAAGGATGGGAGGAGTCAAGATATGCAAGATACTCTACACAAGTTAGGGCCGAAGCAATTGTAATAGGACTCTGCATGATCTGTGCAATGACCAACTTATCATTGACCCCCTCAAAGTCTAGCATGGACTAAAGGCACTAGGATCCTTAGAAGCAAGGGACTAACAGTCACAATAGTGTTCCTATACTTAAGGGGAACACAAGAAAGAGTTCTAGGAAATGCCAGTGAGTCCTTACACCTCATCAGAGGAGGACCCAGAGGAAAGTTTGATAGACACATTAAAGGATGCTTCAGAGATGGGGGGAGGGGGCACTGGGAGAAAGGGAGGGAGGGGGGAAAGGAAGGGGAAAAGGGAGGAGGGAATAGGGAGGTCCAAGGAGGGATGGAGGGAGGGAGAGGACAGGGGTACCTATTATGCTTGTATGAGCAGAAAAATTAATGTTTTTTAAAAAGTATTAAAATGAGTTTTGTTAAAATGGCTAACTAGAAGCAGCTTCAGTATGACAGTGAATGAGAAGAATCCTGATAAGAAAAAGTGTACTGTCTCACAAATAACTGAAGAAACTGAAGTCTTAACCATAGTTTTCCCAGCCTCAAATCTTGTTAAAGATTTTGATGAGGCAGAATCTCTTCTGGTATTATGGGACAGACTTGGAAAGGCCTATTTGTTCCCTCTTCATGTTTCAGAGAGCTATAGCTGGATATGGTCTGGAGAGGGTACTTAGTGTTGTTTAAAACTAAGATGGGAGACTGAGAAAGAGAAATAATCACCAATCAAGTAGCCTGGAGTCAACCTGCCGCACAGCCCCTGGAGGGAAAGCACTATATGAAGTAGTTAGAAATTGGTTATGGGGGGTAAACACAGACATTCTGAGAAGTTCAAATGGCATGGACCCCTGGCAGTGAAGTGCTCAGTGAAGAATCACCTTATGCTCTTTAGCCAGGAGCAGGACAACTACTACCATCCCAAAGGATGCCATTTTTCCATTCCAGAACTGAAAGACCTTTAAATCTCATGTTTTGCAATCACTCCCTGCAGCATAATCCCTTTCCCAGAATGTTTAATACTGAACAGAATGAAAAAACATTGAAGTGGGCCCTCAAATATCAGATCAAAATCTCCTGCCTGTTTCCTTGCACCCTTACCCACATAGAAGCTGCCCCTTGGTTTAGAGAGGAGCCACAAAAAATAAGTACATTGTAGTTTACCATTATGGTAATTATTTTTACAAAGTGGCTTAAGGTTTTTTACTTTTAGTTTCTCTTACATTCATGCAACTTTGTCTATGCATTCTTCCTTATTGTGCAATCAGATTTTTTTAATATCTTGCTTTTTTGTTCTTTTTCTTCCTAAAAATTATGTCCTGTAGTCTACCTAAATATCTTTCTATTTAGCCAAGATTCTTTCTGTCTTTTTTCCCACCCCATTTTTATTTCATCTTCTATCACTCTTATTTTAATCTGAGTAGTTATTAATTTCATAGCTTACTTTGAATTATTTGTGCAGATGGTAAGGAATCATTGAAGAAATTACAAAATGGTTGCTCTAAGAACAATACAAAGAATCATTGGGGCTGGAGAGATGACTTAGGAGTTAAAGCCTCTGCTTCACAAAGAATCAATGAAACAATAAGTTGGTTCTTTGAAAAAATAAACAATATTGACAAACCTTTAGCCACATAACTAAAATACGGGAGTCTTGAATTGATAAAATTGGAAATAATAAGGGCATGTTACATGGGATATTGCACATTTGTATTTATTGTTGTATTATTTGCAATAGCCAAGACATGAAAACAGCCAAACTTCCCATCACAGATGAAAGAAAAAATGTCATACACACACACATACGCACGCGCACACACACAGTACGAGAAACTCAGCAAGGCACACCCAGAATCAGACCAACCCAATCTCTGCATCCTAAGGCTTTGGGAACCTCACAGAAGAGGGACCAGTGAGAATGTAAGAACCTAAAGATGATAAGGTTCACTTTTGGACAAGACATCCTTCTCAAGGCAGGAATGCTGCATCTAGGAACTTACTACAGTGAGACTGTCTTTACCAGATCTGCATAATGATTAATACACCAACATTCCCCCATAAAATATCGAGAAACTTGAGAAAGAATAAACAGTGGAGACCCTGGGGACTAAAGCTGGATGAATTAAAGGAAATGCCCCTATCAGTGGGTGACCAGAAGAGAGGATACTTGACAAGCCACAGAGACCTGAACCTCCACAAGAGCAGACAAGCTAGAGGAGGCAACCCTGGGATCCATAGAAGCAGACAGGCAGGAGGGCAGAATTGATGGAGGGGTGGGAGGGAGAGACAATGGAGAGAAACACGGATAAGTATGCGATATGCTTGCAAAGGTAGAAAATTAAAAAAAAAAAAGAGTAGACAAACCAGAGAGAACCCTGGGATCCATAAAGCAGACAGGCAGGAGGGTAAGAGGGAATGCAATGGATTGAAAAAGGGAAGGAAAAGGAGGGGAGGGAGTGGACAGAGGGGGAAGGGGAGGAAGGGAGGGGAGGGGAGGGAGTGGACAGAGGGGGGAGGGGAGGAAGGGAGTAGGGAGGGTTCAGGGGAGGGGAAGGGAGAGGGGGAGGGGAGGGGTGAGGGGAGGGGCGAGGGCAAGGAGAGGAGAGGGGAGGGGGAGGAGAGGAGGGGAAGGGGATTGAGGGAAAGGGGAAGGGAGGGAGGAGAGGAGGGGAGAGGCGAGGGGAGGGGAGGAGAAGGAAGGGAGAAAGGGAGGGGGAGGGGGGAGATAGGAGGGATGGGTGGAAGGGAGGAGAGGTTGAAGGAAGGGAGGAGGGGAGGGGAAGAGGGAAGGGAAAAAAGGGAAAGGAAGGGTAAGTGGAGGGGAAAGGGGAGGGAAGAAGAGGAGGGAGGGGGAAGAGGAGAGGAGAGGAAGGAAAAGGAAAGGGAGGGGGAAGGAAGAGGAGGGGAAGGAAAAGGAGAGGGAGGGGGAGGGGGAGGTAAGAGGGATGGGTGGAAGGGGGAGAAGTAAAGAGAGGGAGGAGGGGAGGGGAGAGTGGAGGGAAGAAGAGGGGCAAAGGGAGGGATGAAGGGAGGGAAAGGGAGGAGGAGGGGAAGAGGAGAGAGAGGGAGAGGGGAGAAGGAGGGGGGAGGGGAGGGAGGGAAGGGAGTAGGGGAAGGGGTAAGGAGAGGAGAGAGATGAGGAGAGGAGGGAGGGTGGAGAAGGGGAGGGGAGGAGGAGGGGAGTGAAGGGGAGGGGATGGGGAGGGGGAGGGAAGATGGATGGGTGGGAGAGGGTATGGAGGGAAGCAGGGATAAGTACTCAATATGCTTGTAAAACTAGAAAAATAAATAAAATAAAATAAAATAAAATAAAGACAGACAAATGTCCCATGTATGGAAAAATTTGCCCCAAAAAATAAAATGAGAGGAATACTATTATAAAATCAAGAGGAAACTATTCAAGAAAAGGAAGACAAAAATGCCACAATTTTCTCTCATTTGCAGATACAGATTGATAAAAATATGCAATATGACGTGAAATCAGTAGGGAGAGGAAATTAATTGGGGAAGTGAAAAGGACAGTGGGGGGATGTGGAAGGTAATGTGGGAAAATATGAGCAAAGTATAATGAGAAAATGACATATATTAAAATGTCACAATGAATCTCATTTTTCTGTATATCAGTTAATGATAGAAAAAAGAGAGTTATTCTTTTAACAGACCTATCATATGGTCTCCCAACATAAGACATCTCTCTTTGGTATGAAATTGGTATATTGAAGAGTTGCCTTGCATTGCCATGTATACAGCAGTGCTCCTCATAGTTTGGAATCAATCTCAGCATCATGCATGAATAAAGAAAATGTAGCCTTCTGCACAATGGAATACATCCCTCTGCTTATTGCAAAAGTGTTTACAATTAAGAAGACAGGGAAGTATCTTAAGTGTTGATCCACTGGTGAAAAGTTGAAGACCACATGGGAGAGTATTGTTTTAAGTTAACCAAGAGGGAAAGATAAATACAGCCAAGTATTTTCTTACTAACCACATTTACCATCAGGGCCTCTTGTGAGAACCAAGCCCTAGCCCAGTCAGTGTGGCTTGTGAAACCACAATGTCAGAACTGAACAAATCCATGACTTCTATTGTTTTATTAAGAGTACACTCCACTAGGACACAGGACAACAGAAAATTAGTGTGCATAGAGAAAAATCCTACAAGTCCAGGCAAATGTGGAACACTGGGCTAGATGAAACAGTACTTATCACAGCCATTGGGAGCATTTACTCATGATATTTTAGAATTAAAATGTGTTCTTTTTTCCATAGATAGATGATACAGATTCTCTGACAATATCGTCAATACATACAGTGAATTTGAGTAGCTTTCATCTTACATTGCCCAATGCCACCTTCATTTCATTTCTCTTGAAAAACCTCTGCCTAACCATTCTCCTTCCTACTTTCACAACCCTTCCCATGCATGGCCACTGAATTTCAAGTTTGCCTGCAGTGGCCAGTGTGTGGTCATTTGCTAAATCACAGAAGATTTATCAGTGTGTTTACCCCTGAAGAAAGCAGCTCTCTTTTTTCTACAGCCAGCATTAACCACTCACACTGGTCCCTCAGAGAGAGGTGGTGCCTCTTGACATGGTCCCTTTTCCATAATGAAATGTTGATGAGTTTAAAATGTTCATGATCCTAGGCCAGCCTAATCTCCCCCCATCCTGAAGCTCAGGGAAATTTGCGGAAGAGGGGGCGGTAAGATTGTAAGAGCAAAAAGATGGGAGGAGCAATGATTTGCAAGATACTCCACACTAGTTAGGGCTGAAGTAATCATAATAGGACTTTGCATGCCCTGCGCAATGTCCAACACACTATTGACCTCACAAAGTCTAGCATCAGCTAAAGACACCAAGATCCTTGGAGGCAAGGGATTGATAGCCACAGTAGTGTTCTTATGCTTAAGGGAAACACGAGAAAGGGTTCAGGGAAATGCCACTGGGTCCTTGTACGTCATCGGAGAGGAGGACCAAGAGGAGAATTAGGCATACACAATAAAGGACTCTCTGGGAATTGGGGGGGAGGCACTGGGGAATGGGGAGGGAGGGAGGGGGAGCAGGGGGTTCGGGGGGAGGAGGAGGGAGGGAGGGAACTGGTCTATTTAGTTTGTATGAGCAGAAATAATAAAAAATGTATTAAAAAATAAAATAAAATAAAATGTTCATGATCATTCATTCAGCTATTCTTTACCTCTGATTTATACTATTTCAAGACATTTGGCTAAAAAATATATTTAATTGTAGCTACTTATACACATATCTTTTTGTTCCATTAGATTGGAAAGACCTGAAAGGTCTTTTCTGCTTTCTTGCTTTATTTGCAAATTATAAATAACTCGAATCACTTTTTATAGATCTTCAATAAATTTATATTGCATTAATAATAAATTCTGAAAGGAATCTCTGTATCAACTTTATATCTTAACACTCTACTTATAATTATTCATATAATCTGCTAAATCAAAGATTTTATATTTTTGTGCTGCACTCTTGTCTACCCCAAAATTTTCAATTTTGCAAAATATGTTTAATGTTCAAGTGAAACTGGTCATTTCTTGGTTAATTTGAAAAAATGTTCAGAATGTTTCAGAGCCTCATGCTCACTGGTGACATCACTTTTCAATGAGCTGTGTGGAAGAACCCACCAACGTTTTTTTCTAATTGACAGAGAAACCAGAAAGACTAGCTTTTCTCTGTTTTGCTATAGTTGCTTTTCATTAAAGTAAGTGGATTTTAGCTTACTGGCCTTTATACTGTAACGGCCCTAATCATATCACATGAAGTTAATTCTTAGTAGTCAGAATACTTTTCTTCATTTTGTTCCTGAAATCCATTCTGTGAAGAAGAGAAAATTCCTTGAATTTCCCCCAGATAACTGAAGTTAATCCAAGTTTGAATAAAAGAGACACCTCTTGGGTCCATAGTAACAATTTCAGTCGGTTTAAAGATCTCCTGTTTCACTATAGGCCAAAAAAAAATAGCTTTGTAACTTTCGGGTCTCCAGCAGGGTTTGATACTTCCACTAAATACAAGATTTTATTTTGGATTTAGGCTAAATATTCCTATCACTCATAAGAATGTTGTAAGCATGCCAGGAATGAGCTTGAGCCACTGTGGGGACCCAGAGGAGTGAATGCTTACGTGCCTGCCTGGCCAGAAAAGAAAATATCTCAACACCCAAACAAAAGGCAGCCTACTGAAATTGAAGAGGAGTGAAATAGACAACAACCACCAACCCTAGTGCCCAGTACCTACAACTCTAAAATGCTCAGTCGAAATCAGGCCAACCAAATCTCTCCCCGTCCTAAGGCTCAGGGAATCTTGCACAAGAGGGGGCAGTAAGATTGTAAGAGCCTAAAGGTGGGGATATCAGGACACTGCACTCAAGATAGGGTTGTTGCATTCAGCAGTTTACTGCAATAAGACTTATCCTCACCATTCACCATAGACCTTCACTATGAATGATATATCAACATTCTCCTATAGACTAGCAAGGAACTCAGATGAAGGAGAGTACCAGAGAGTATCAGTGGGTCTTCCCAAGGCAGGAGGGTGGGAAGGAAAGGGGTGGATTGGTGAAGGAAAGGAAGGGTAGGAAAAGAGAGGGGGAAGGAGAGAAGGAAGAAGGAGGGGGCAGGGAAAACCACTCATTATGTTTGTAAAACAAGAAAAAAATTAAAAATTAAGAGAATGTTGTAAGATTATAACATTCCTTATGCAGTTGCTGCAAAGATATGTCGGAATGAAGAAGAATGAAGTGTAGAAATATTTTAATAATTCATTCTCTTTTGCATTTTTATACTTTCATATCTGAATACAATGAGTTTATGTCATTTGAACCCCTTAATGAACAATCTTACCACCAATCCCTCCTTTTCCTACTGCCTACTTTCTTCTTTTCAGCCAATCATTTTGCATGCATGACCCACTGAGTTTCTTCTGGGATGCTTATATTTGCATGTGTCTAAGCACTTGCTGAAGCATGGATGATATATCAGTGGTTACACCACTGAAGAAAGTAGCTTCCATTTCTGTAACTAGCACTATACCTCAATAGTCCCTCAGGGAGGTGTGGTGTGCCTAATGAGGATTTCCTGCTTTCATGATGAAACATTGGCTGTCTTAATGCTGTTCAGGTGTTACAGAAGTAAACACAACTATAGTGAGTTCATGGGAGCAGCAGCCCTGACATACCTAGGAAACATCATTTAGCAGCACTCCATCCTGCTCTCTAATACTTGCCACCCCCCATGTCCCCTAAGCCTTGGGATGGGAGGTGATTTAGATATTCTGTTTAGGACTGAGCAATCCACAGTCACATATTCTCAACAATTTGGCTAACCATGTTTCTCTGTATCAAACACATTCTGTTGCAAAAGGAAACTTCTAGGTCCAGGGCTGAGAGTTTCTTTATGAGTATAATGTTAAATGTTGAGAAAGCAGTTTGATATCAAGTCCTGACAGCAAAACAATGGTAGTTTGTTCTGTCTTAGGGCCTATGTCCTCCCCATCCACAGTTTCTCAACCTAGTTTTCAATACCAGGCATGAGTTCCCTACTGAAAAATGGCTCTTTAATTAAAGCAGAGGGGGAAAAAAGTAAAAGGCTGAGGCAACACAACATGGTCTGTACAGAGAATTGCAGCAAGTCTGATAGGCTTTTCAGGAAACATGATGTGTCGAATAAGAATTGCTGGGAAATACCACAGAAAAATTTCCAGCAAAGACAGGATCATGCAGATGTCAATCATGCAAAGAAGTTGCATTTTCTTAACTTAGTTTAGAAAATAAGTTTGAAACAGAGTGAACTGATACAAACTGGTAGTCATAGACAGCACTTTTGGGTTTGAGACAGGAGGATCAAGAGATCAAGATCATTCACAAGTGTAAGTAAGAACTAGGTCATACTGGAGTACACAAGACCTTACTTTGACAAGAAAGGAGGAAAGAATAGAGGGAGAGAGGGAAGAAGAAAAGGAGCAAGTAAGGGAAGGAAGGAGGGAGGGAGGACAACAATACATATGCATGTTAATGATATAAGATAAGATAGGAAGGGAGGGAGGGGAGGATGTAGAGAAACAGGGATAAATACTCAATATGCTTGTAAAACTAACTAAATGAATAAATAAAAATTTACTTGGGGAAATAAAAGAAATTCCCTGTCTTATACTTCAAAAAATTAAGATAAACACCTTACACTACCACATAATCTTTCATCTGAGGCAAAATGTGGACCCAAAGTTCAATAAATGGATAAGCTTCATTATAGTTTGAAATAATTCATGAAAGAAAAGAATTTAAGATATGATCTCAAAGCCACTGGTTTCAAAACAGAGCCCTTTGGCTTTATAATGTGTGCTATAATAAAAGGCTACTCCTCTTTCTAGATATTTTTAGTGAAGAAGAAAGTAGTATATATTGAAAGGAATGATTATTACCTTTCTGGTTCCAAAAGATTACCATACAATCTTATGAGGGTATTTTCAGTCATCATAGCATGTCTCTCAAATTCAACATTCTTGATAGTAGGTAGTAGGGCCTAAGTGTATATATTTAACCTTAATTCTATACATTGGTTCTCTTTTATACAAAGATATTCAACCTGGTAAAAAAATTAAATACCAAGATTAATAGCACCTCAATACTTATCTGAAAAATTGTACTGATGAGTATCTAATGTAAAAAACCAAACACAGAATAATAGAATAATGTGAGAATTAATAGACAGGTATTTGAAATTTGTCTGACTTAGTTTGTCAACATCTATTCCATCAGTTTTATGCTATGGCATTAGTTTAATTAAAATTTTATAACAGAAATATCCTGATAATATTCATTGCTTCTATCTGTGTAGAAGACAGCAGATAAGAACATACAGTCTACATCTTGTGAATATGTTTTGTTACCTGTCAAAAGATAACTCACATTGAGATTAAAACAGAAAGACTATGCAGGATCATACAGGGGTGCAATCAAAAGAGTCCTGAGAACATGGAATTAAGAGGCAAAAGAGGTAGAACTAGAGAGATGGTATCATAGTTAGATACAGGTGTCTACTTAACAGTTGAGGGTTTGATCACTGGCCACATTTGTAGAGAATTAGTAGTTGAGTCAAGCCCAGAGCAAACCAGCAAGAGATTACCTAGTTTATGGGGAAGGCCCGAACCATGACTAGTCTTTGACTTTGAAGATGGAACAGGCCAGCAGCTAAGAAATGGGGCAAATCTATAAACAACCTGGGGAAAAGCAAGAAATTGGTTCTCCTCAGAGGCTTCCAAAAGATATGCAGCCAAAACTTAATCAATGATCCAACACCTAGGAAAACCCATTTCGGACTTCTGCCCTCCAAAACTATATGGTAATTAAATGTATATTGTAAAAACAAACCATTGAGTTTGAGGCAATTTTTTAGGCAGCAACAAAAATTCATGACAGCTATTATTTAGAACTTTTTGCCCATGATGACTCAACAATCATTAAAAAAAAAATAGCTAAAAACTCTGTCCTTGTTCAACCAACTTTATTTCAGCATGCAGTGACTATATTTTTGACAAAAGACAATGGGGACACAGCAGGATACTAAGGAACCTTGACTAGATATAAAAAGTACATGCCTTTTATTTTTCCTTAGCTGATTAGATAAGATTTCATACGATGTTTTATTTAAACTCCTCTACTAAGTGCAATCACCTTCATTCCTTACAGGATGTATCTAGAACAATTTGGTGAACGATAATGTGAAGTGAGAATTAATTTTTAAAAAGTAGGTCTGCGTTGAATTGAGTCCTGAACTCTGTCCTTGACCAGATTCAATATTTCTCTTGTCACTTCTTTGACCCCTTTATTCTTATTTTTCTGGTGGTTACTCTCAGAATTCATATCAGAAGAGTGTAGTTTCCATCCCTGTTTCTGAGCCACTGAAGGGGATCTGGTGCTAAGGTCAGCACATTGAAGCATTGATGAGAATTGATTAGAGGTAACAGTTACTGTAGCTCCAACACTGGGAAGGCCTTGACAGCTCCTCAACCCTGTCCCTTTCCACAGACCTTCCTCCTCCTCCCTCTTGTGCTACTGCCTGAACAAAACATCACACGTCAGTACTGTTTACTGCAGGAATCTAGCCAACAAAGTCATAACAGGACAATAGACATACAATTTGATAACCTTGCTAGCTCAAATCAAAGCTCCCAACAAGTAGGAGAGCGTATTGAAGTGCAATAAAACTATTGCAGTATTTGGGTTTGTTGAAGTGGCTTTTCAAATTTTTCCCCCTTTGGAAAAAAATAGTAACATTTCTTATCCCTTTATTTAAGATTAAAACCAGGCACAAGGACACTAAACAAAATAACATGTACAAGGCTAAGGTTAACTTTAAAAGAATACAAATAGAGAGGGATGTACAAAGTTCATAATTATCTTGTAACATAAAATGGTATAAAACTATGTGCTTTGTATTGCAAGATCTCTGGGAAAGTGTGGTGAATATGGGAAAACCTTCTTTATCCAGGAAAAAAGCAAGGAATACAAAATACTTTGTGTAAATACTAACAAGTAATGAACTCATTTCAGATAACAGGCCAAGGATGATCAAGGTCTTTCTATTTTCTGTTTTATTTACTTCACATAACAGGATCCTGTTTCAACACACAGAGTGTTTGCCAAGTTTGATTTGGGCTTTTATTGCCACTATCCTGCCCACTCGAAGGTTCAGAAACATTTTTAGTAGTTAAAAATATTTCAACCTTCTTCGCTATTTATGCAAAAAACATTAACTAGCACTCTAGGAGTATTACCTAAAATGCAGTGTCTTCTGCAGAATTTGAGTTCACCTCCTTTAACCTTCAGTTCTTAAGTTGTAGCCATTTCCTGGTCATGGAGGAAATAGCACTGAATGTGAAGTCAGGACTTGGCATCACTCAGGTCCTATGATGCAGATAATGGTCCCTGTGCCTCAATTTCATCAACCGCAACAAAGAACAAAATAATAAATTAATTCAGAAAGTGAGTTTGGAGACATTTGGAAACGGCATTTTTGTATTATGTCATTTTAAGGTGAAAAACTTGTGAAACTTCGTGGATTGGAATGACTTCTGATTTATCTTTTACTGTTGGGTCCCCTGTCCCCAAAGATTAATGAATCCTACATGAATGCATACCTGTTTCATTATTTGAATGTAGTTAAGAAATTGTATTGTGAACTTTTTGCTCAGCTTTATTTCACTGTTGTGCTGACTGAAAGTCAAAGAAACAATTCAATCTTTAAGTGCATACATAAACATAACTTTCTGTGGATGAAATGCATCTTTGGTAGACGCTTAAAAGTCATAATGGTAAATATTTTCCTCTTCTTCCCACTCTATATTTGTAACAGACAATTAAAATTGTACTTTTCTAATAAATTATGATGGCAAATTTGAAAATAGTAAAAAGTTCTACATTTCTTTCTTTCCTTCCATTTTTCATATGAACTGACACTGAAAAAAAACTTAGAAATAGAATTTGGAGTATAAAACTTCTCCAAGAATCCATAGGTTATTAAGTGAAAATCCGCATGCCAAGACTGGACTACCTATATATGATTTGTTGGTCACAGAGTCCCCAAAATCCCCCAGAATAACATAAGCTCTTGCTCTTGATTGCCCACCAGAACTAGATGACGATACAATATTGCTGAAGATACTACATATTTTGCTTGCAAGACAAAGAGAAATCAAGTTGAAATGGAATAGGAAACGTTTTCCCTGTTAACTAACTTTTCATAGTGCCAGAAGGTACTACACAGGCCACCAGGAGATAAAAGTATTACTCTCAATCTTGGCCAGAAAAGCTTATATTTATAGAGGAAAATAGTTCATGCAGAGACTCAACTTGTCGAAGTGCTGAAAAAAGTGGCTCCTAAGTGATCAGTCCTAAATGGACCACCTATATCACCCTTTTCAAGGATCAGGAAACATAGAGGAAGAGGTGGAGGGAATGCAAGAGTTGGAGTAAGGCACACAAGTTAGGGCTGCAGAATCCATAGTTGGACTTCGCATGAGCTGTGCAATGACTGACATGTCAACGACCCCCCCAAAGTCTAGCATGGATCACAGGCACTAGGATCTTTAGAGGCAAGGGATTAACAGTCATAATAGTGTTCCCATACTAAAGGGGAGCCCAAGAAAGAGCTCTGGGCAATGCCACTGAGTCCTTACACCTCATTAGAGTGGAGGGCTCAGAGGGAAGTTTGACATTCACACTAAAGGGTGCTCCAGGGAGTGGGAGGGGAAAAAGGGGGAGACACTGGGAGAAAAGGAGGGAGGGGGGTGAAAGAAAGCGGAAAAGGGGGGAGGGTGCAAGAGAGACTGGGAAGGGGTGGAGGGAGGGGATCGGGGTACCTATTAATCTTGTATGATTGAAAAAAATAAATATAAAAAAAGAGTTGGAGTAAGGGAATGAGTACTGTGAAATGCTTTCTTCTGGACATGACATAGGTGAGGCACTCATGAACTCACAGCAGTGGCGGCTAACTAAACAAGACATATACGAGACTAGATCTATTAACATCACACCATAGATGGGGGCATGGCTTGTAAGGCCCCATCATTCCCCTCCCTGAAAAGCTATAGGCAGTCAATGGTTTCTGAGGGGGCGGGGCAATCAGATTCATCAGTAGTGTAGCCACTGGTAAGCTGACCCTGCTCAAGTAACCACCCACTCATGCTCATGTAAGCAGCCTTAATTGAATGTGTTGGGACATGGAAAAAGACATTGAATCCCTAACAGTGGAGTTGTTGGAATAAAGAAGGGGTTCAGTGAAATGGGGAAGTGGACCAGAGGACAATTTGGAGGGGGCATAATATTGAAACACTTGCATATGGACATGACTTGTGAAAGAATAAATACCTTTTAAGAAGAAAAAAAAACCAAATATGACATTACCTTCACCCCCTATCAATGTTTATTCTAGAAAGCTATAGCGTATCATGTAGTGGATTCCATTTCCCAGATGTCTCTGCCATAGGTCTGTTCTAGTGCCTGAATTTTCTTAGCCTTTTCTTCCATATTATTGAAATACTATTGTGCTGTAAATATAATAGTATTTAGATAGTTCATTATAATTCATATAACTCATAATATCATGAATTAAACAAGAGTGGCATTTGTTGGATAATTTATCCCTGTGGAATCTCACCTTTCAGCATGATAGTAGAGACCTAAATGATTTAAACTTTATTTTTTGTATGTCCAGCTCAAGGGAAAGCTTAGCTTCACTAAGAATCATCCTTCTTGGGGTGAAGCCTGGTCTATCGATAATCCTTGATGGTATGTTCAAGAAATAACTAATATTAATGATAAGTATCTATACTTATTGGGTATCACTATTTGTTTTGGAATTTAAAATAACAGATGAAATTGAAATTACCAATTCATCCAGAGGTATATGCAAAAAAAAAAAACAAAACAGATTACATCTAATGATTAGCCATTAACTGAAGGAAGGTAAGCAACTAGTATGTCCATGAAGGATTTTTTTTTCATTCAAAGGCCAAATCTAAGTAGTTCTAATGGACTGTATATTCAAATTAGATAGTGGACTATCTGTCATTGGAGAAAGAAAACATTGGTTCAGTTCAGTATATTGACACAAAATGTGAAAATTTTGAAATTCAATCATACTATACAGAAGCATAGTTTTTGTTTTGGGTTTTTATTTGTTGTTTTTTTTAATTTGTTTTTATTTTCATTTTATTCTGCTAATAAGGGATCTTCCTGACCTGTAATCAAGGAGCAACCTAGCACGTAAGCAATTGGCTTGAGTGTTAACAGAAGACAGTTTATTGGCTGGTTACTTGGTTCTCTTAGACGTGGTCTATAATTTGAATTTTAGCCATATTAGGAATATGTTAAATAGTAATATACTTAAGAATAAGAACAGAAGGTCATCTTTGACCACTAACTAAATGCAAATTTGTTTAGTTGAATGGAATATATATCCATTTGACCTTACTCCTCTGAAATTGTAATAATTTAAGGAAAACCAGCTGAAAGAAATCCCAAGACATCTCAATTCATGTTTCCTCTGTATTTTCTAATACACTTAGCACATTGCTGGGTAATGTTTCATAGATAAATACTTAGTTGAATGATTGAAAATGAAACAAAAAATTTGGGGGGGAATTCACTTTTATGCTGTGGAAGACAATTATTTGTCTTTCTCCCCAAAGTCTATTCATTTTGTGCTTCAGTGGCTACCATTTCCACATTACGTTTTCTGTATCAAAATATCCAGATTTTCTAGAACTGCTTCATAGAAAACTAGATGTTACTGGCAGTTCTAGTTATTACCATGGATTTTGTTTGGATTTATCTATTTTCCAACAAGGAAACATTTTGTTGATTTTTTAACCCAGGAAGTTACTTGAAACATTCATATTTTGATAAGACTGAAGTGCTACCTGCTACACTAACAAAGTTTCTATAGCTCATGCCTTTAATGAACAATTAGCAATGTAAAGCATAAAATATAAAATAAAGATATAAAATATGAAATATTTTAGTTACATGTACTGTTTTTTTTAAGTAATGCAATTCAAATGTTATAGGCAAAATCACATGAAGTAGTATTGCAATTACTCTGCGTGTTGCTGATAAATCCACGACCAAATGGTTTAAGGGGGAAAAAAGGGGTTTTATTCTCACTTATGTTTGTCCATTATACTTCTTAGTCCAGCTTGGCAGGACAGCTCTTATCAACACCTGGGGTTGAGGGAACTAGTCACACCATAGCCACAGGACTCTTGAGAGAAGGGGAAATTCTCACTTGCCAGAGAGCATATCTTTCCTAGGATGGCAAAGAATGCCAGCTCACTGAACTATCAAAAGAAGTACAGCAGCAGCCTTATGCTCATGGAATTCACTGGTCTTACCAGCTCAATTCAGCAGCTGAACATCTCAACAGTCCCATCCCAGTCTGATGTTGAAAAATGTCAAACTTTACTAAGCCTACTTCCTCCATCTAATCCACCTGCCCATGAAATTGTCTACTCACTATGGGCTGGGTCTTCCCCATCCAAAGGAAAATCTCTGCAGGCTTGCTCAGGGCTTAATTAACTTCTGATTCTTTACAAATGTGCCCAGAGCTTAAGCCTTCAATTGTGAAGTTGACACCTGAATCTATCAAGACTGAAGTTGTAGTATGTAACTTCTTTGATTAAAATTTTAACAAGAGAAGTCGGATATTAGAAACTACTCCTGAGAAACAGAACTTACCCTTTTCACTATTGAAGTGGAAAAACGTCACATTCAAATGCATCATTGAAACACTCTTCACATTTGTATGTATTTCTCCTTGCCCTTGGTTGTTTTACTCCTATATTAAGTTTATACTGTATGTCTGTGTGTGAGTGTTGCAATATTCCTAAACACATTAGCAACCATAATCTTTCAGAGTAATATATTTTTGTACAAATTATAAATTAGAGCAATAATAAAATGACAGTACCTTGACTGAATTTCAAATGCAATCTTCATTTGATTAAAAAAGAAATGTACCAGATTTGTTTAGAATCTGAGTTATGACCTTGTATAAAACTTTGGAGATGTCGGGCTGGAGAGGTGGCTCAGGAATTAAGCCTCTGCCTTGCAAGCAGAAGGTCCTGAGTTCGGATCCTAGACCCCATGTGTAGACACTGGGCAGAAGCGGGGGCAGCCTGCGCTTCTGGTCCTGGTAGGGCGGAGCTTGTGAATCCCGGAACAGAGTAAACAAGGAGGAGGTGGACGCGGTCCATGGTGGTTCCCGAATTCGCCTGTGGTTCTACACACACACACATGCACATACACACAATTGAATAAATAAAAAAAAACTTTGGAGATGCCATTAACACTTATTTTCATTAACTCTTATTTTACTTCCAAAACACTTCACCTATGATTAATAAATTGATGTTAACCATTCTTTGTAGCTTAGTTCATAACCACAGCATCTAAAGCAGGAACAAACATTACAGAAAACTGGTGCATCTTTTGTGTGACACATTGATATGTGTTCCATCCTGGATTCTTGCATTAGTTTCTTTTTTCATTGACAGAGCAAGATGCCTAACAAAACCAACTCATGGAAGGATTTGTTTGGACTCACAATTTGAGAGGACAGCTCATCATGTTATGGAAGGCATGGCAGTGAGAACAGCTCTAAGTCAACAGAAACTTGGGGCAGTTGAATGCATTGTGTCTGCTGTCAGGAAGCAGAGAGAGATGAGTGCAAGTGCTCAGCTCACATTTCCTTTTATTCCTGTTCAATCAATCTGAGATCCCAGTCCATGGAATGGTACCCCCCACATTCAGAGCTGGTCTTCCTCCTCATTTTACCACTTCTTCAAAAAACCTCACAAGTATGTCTTGTGGTGTTTCTCCTAGGTTTATAAGTGCAATTGAGTTGACAATAAAAACAGAACAAACATCACAACTCTACAACTCATCAACTTAAAATTCAAACATATCAACTATAAATCATAAAATTCCATTTCTGTTCCCTAAAGTCTCATTTTCCTCTCATAATGCAACATGCAGTTAACCCATTTCTAAAAGTCCTCAAAATCTTAACAGTTTTAACATTGTTCAAAGTCCAAAGTTCAGTTTCTTCTAAAGATTCAGGGATACTGTATAAGTGTCCAATGAAATCAAATAATAAATTATGGTTTTCCATTCTAAGATGGAAGAATGGGAGAAAGCAAAATTGATCCAAAGAAAAGACTAAAAGTTACAATGGCAAAGACTATATCCAACAGCTCCTTGTCTGGAAATTGTGATTTGTAATAGCATCATCTGGGCTCTGATAGCCTTGCATAGGCCTCCACTTTCGGAGTTCTACAATCTGAAACATCATAGCCTTTGTCTTGGCTGAGCTTGACTCTACACTTGCAGCTTCTTTGCTTTAGAAATCCCAAGGACCTTACATGTCCAGCATCCTAGAGCCTCCACTGTAATTTAGACTTCAACTTCATAGCTTCATTCTATGACTTCTCAGGGCTCCATATTGAAAATCTCACCCTACAATGCATTGTCTGGCTTTTGGAGAATCTGAAACATGCTTCCATGACCTCATAACTCTAGCAATTTGCATGTTCACAGAAAAAGTAATGCTGTCAAGTTCTGTGTCCAGCTTGAAATGTAGTCTATGTGCCTTGGCAGTGGAAATTAACCACCACAATGTACAATTAGAGTACGATGCTAATGGACTCACCTATGTCCATGTTCCTGAATGCACTCTGAGTATTAGACTGGTAGATCTAAATAAGAAATACAAGATTGCCTCCCTTTCACCGCACCCCGCGACTCTAGGTAAGCCCAGGCCGCGCCCGCCCACCAGAACCCCAGGTCAGCCCAAAGGGACCAGGCTCCGACTCCCGCCATCCAGCCGGAGCCGCGGGCGCAGGGCCAAGGGACAAAGAGGACCTCCCCCTGCGCCAGGGCCCCACCCCAGCTGCCCTCGGGTTAAATAGCTCCACGCCAACGCCACCATCCTCCCATTCCCCACCCCGCTCCACTGGTCAGGCTTAAGTAAGCTCTGTCCCTGCCCACCCCCAGAACCCCAGGCCAAATAATTCAGTTTAGTGAAATTGAAAGATCTTAAGAGTTAAAACGACAATGCCAAAGTCAAAGTGCAAATCCATGAGAAGCAACACTCAAGTAAACAAATTTCCCACTGAAGAAATTAATCCCATAATGTTAGACTCCAACCACAACAAACCCGCAGAAAAAGGCCAAGAAAGCCTGACTCAGGATAACGACTTTCAAAATATGATCATTACCATGTTCAATACTATGAAAGAGGAAATCAGGGAGGAATTACATAATCGAATCAATTGCTTTGAAGAGGAACACAACAGACATTTGGAGGACTTGAGAAAAACAGTGCAAGAAACAAAAAGTGGCATAGAGCAGTTAAAACAGACTCAAGCAGAGTTTAAAACTGAGCTACAAGACAAGTTATCTTCAACCCAGAACTCTACAGAGTATGATCAACAAAACTAACGAAGCAGAAAACAGAATTTCAGACCTTGAAGATAAAGTGGGAGTACTAACCAGCTCAATGGAAGAGGTTTTTAAAGCCAAAAAGATACTTGAGAGAAATATCCAAGAGATATGGGACACCCTGAAGAAGCCTAACATGCGTATTCATGGAATACCAGAGCAAGAATCTCAAAATACCATCCCTGAGGAAATTTTTCAAATGATCATCAAGGAAAACTTTCCTCATCTAAAAAAAGAGAGGCCCATCCATATACAAGAGGCATTCCGCACCCCAAATAGATATGACCATGGCAAATAATAGTTAAAACACTCCACATTCAAGATAAAGAACTGGTGCTGAGAGATTCAAGGGAGAAAAAACAAGTCACTTTTAAAGGTAAACCTATTAAAATAACAAATGACTTCTCAGTCGAAACAGTAAAAGCAAGAAGAGCTAGGAGAGACATGCTCCAAGTATTGAATGAGCAAAAATGTCAACCCAGGCTGATTTACCCTGCAAAAATATCCGTCATGATTGAGGGAGAAAGAAAAACTTTCCAGCACAAAGACAACTTGAAGGGATACATGTCCACCAAACCAGGCCTTCAAAAAATGCTAGAAATGATACTCAAGCGTGAAGAAAAAAACAGGCATATCCAGGAGAGCAGAAGGCAAGTATAACACCATTAAAAGCGAAGCAATATACTTATAAAAACTACTAAACATAATAAATGTCTGGAATCAAAAATAGTTTCACCATTATAACACTAAATGTTAATGGAATTAACTCACCGATCAAGAGACACAGATTACAAACTTGCATTAAAAATCACAATCCATCAATCTGTTGCCTGCAGGAAACCCATCTCACCACAAAAGATAGGCACGCTCTAAAAATAAAAGGCTGGTCAACGATTCTACAAGCTAATGGAAGCAGAAAACAGGCAGGGGTAGCCATTATGTTATCAGACAAAGTGGACGTCAAACCAAAGAAAATTGTAAGAGACACGGATGGATACTACATTTTAGTCACAGGTATAATTCACCAGGAAGACTTCACAATACTGAACATATATGCACCCAATACGGGCCCCTCCACATTCATTAAGAAAACCCTACAGCGTCTAAAGCAAGAAATCAACCTCCAAACGATAATTCTTGGGGACTTCAACACCGCCCTCTCAACATAGGATAGATCAACAGGTCAAAAGCTTAACAGAGACACTTTGGAACTTAATCAAACCCTGAAAGAAATGGACCTTACAGATCTCTATCGAACTTTTCACCCACGCACCAAAGAATACACATTTTTCTCAGCAGCACAAGGAACTTTTTCCAAAATAGATCACATATTGGGCCACAAAACGAATCTACACATACAAAAAAGTTGAAATTCTAACCTATGCCCTATCAGACTACCATGGCCTAAAGCTGGACATCCACAACACATCAAATAAGAGAAAATACACTAACTCCTGGAAACTTAACAATATGATACTGAATGAGAACTGGATTCAGGAAGAAATTAAAAAGGAAATTCAAGATTTCCTGAAAGTGAATGATAACGAAAATACAACTTACCAAAATCTCTGGGGACACAATGAAAGCTGTTCTAAGAGGTAAGTTCATAGCTCTTAATGCCTACATCAAAAAAATGGAAACATCAGAAATAAACAACTTAACAATGCAGACAAGGCAGCTTAAAGCTTTAGAGAAATAGAGCAATCTGATCCCAAAAGTGGTAGAAGGCAGGAGATTAGCAAAATAAGGGGAGAATATCTGAAATCGATATTAAGAAAAGATAGAAAAAACAACCAGTCAAAAAGCTGGTTCTTTGAAAAAATACAATAATATGATACACCCTAGCTAAATTAACCAAAGCAAGAGAGAGAAAACCAATATTAACAAAATCAGAATGAACATGGAGTTATCACACTGATACCCAAGAAATCCAGAGAATATAACACATATTTCAAAACTTATACTCTGTGAAGTTTGACAACACAAAAGAGATGGATGAATTTCTAAGTAAACACAATGTACCTAAATTGAATCAGGAAGTTGTGAATTATTTAAATGTCCTATACCATATAGGAAATTGAAGAAGTAATCTCAAATCTTCCCACCAAAAAATGTCCTGGACCAGATGGATTCAGTACAGAGTTCTACCAGACATTTAAGGAGTTAATAACACCAATACTCCTTAAACTGTTCCATCAAATAGCAAAGGAAGGAAAACTACCAAATTCCTCTATGAAGCTAATATCGTTTTAATCCCAAAACCTAATAAGATTCACTAAAAAAAGAAAACTATAGGCCGATCTATCT
>JALPQD010000103.1:1916400-1983017 GCA_023101885.1 Typhlomys cinereus
AGATCATCCACGGGGACAGTAGCTTCATCCCTGGCACACAAGCTGGTCCAACATAAGCAAATCATAAATGTAATTCATCATGTAAAACAGTCCAAAGTCCAAGACCACATGAACTACTCAATAGATGCAGAAAAGCAACTTTCATAAAATAAACAGCCTTTATGAATCAAACGCTAAGAGACTGTAGGAATGTAAGGAACCTTTATTATAAATAAAAGCTGTATGCACAAGCCCACAGCAAGGATTATGCCTCAATGGGAACAATTGAAGCATCCCACTCGATCAGGAACTAGACAACGGCTGTCCACTTTCACACACCTTCTATTCAATATTGTACTTGAAGTCTTAGCTGAACCATAGGACAAGAAAGGGACATAAGAGGGATTCAAATCGGCAAGGAAGAAGTCAAGCTATCCCTATTTGCAGATGACATGATCTTATATCGAGGGATCCCAAAAACTCCACCAGGAAAGCTCCTGGACTAATTTGAGAAGTTCAGCAGGGTGGCAGGATACAAAATAAAATGTGCAAAAATCAGAGGCCTTCCTATATACCCAGAATGAAAGAAGGGAAAAAGCTTGAGAAGAAACAATCCCATTTACTATAGAACCCTAAAAAAATGAAATACCTTGGTATAAACCTAACCAGGAGGTAAAAGACCTTTACAATGAAAACTTTAAAACCCGGAAGAAAGAAATATCAGAAGACACCAGAAGGTGGAAAGACCTCCATGTTCCTGGATTGGCAGAATCAACATTGTAAAAATGACCATCCACTACCAAAGGCAAGATACAAATTCAAGCTATACCAATTAAAATCCCAAAGCAATTCTTTAAAAAGGTTGACCAAATAATCTCAAAATTCATATGGAGGCACAAAAGACCCAGGATAGCAAGACAATCCTGAGTACAAAAACATTGCTGGAGGATTTACCATACCAAACCTTAGTCCTAACAAATCCATACTCATAAAAACTGTTTAAACTAAACTGCCTGGTACTGGCTCCAAAATAGACACACAGCATCAATGGATAAGGGTTTGAGACCCAGATATAAGCCCACAAAAATACAGCCATTTGGTCTTTGACAAAGGGGCCCAAAGAATCCAATGAAAAAGACAGCGTCTTCAACAAAATGGTGGCTGGCAAAACTGGATCTCTCCACATGCAGAAGATTAAAGCTGGACCCATACTTGTCACCTTGTAAAAGACTTAATTCCAAATGGATCAAGGACCTTGTTTAAGGCCAGAGACTTTAAAAAACCGTAGTTGAAAGATAGGGAACTCCCTCGAGATGATTGGGCTAGCCAACATTTCCTAAACAGACATCCAATGGCACAGTCCTGCTACCAACTCCAACAGTTTGGGATCTTGTGAAATTTAAAGAGCTTCTGTCTTTCAGATAAAGAGATTGTAATACAAGCTCAAAGGCAACCCACAGAATGGGGAGAAAATCTTCACTAAACACCACATATCTGACAGAGCCTACGTGTCCCAGAGTGCACAAAGAACTTAGAAAACTGAACTCCAAAGAAAACATGGCCCAATTAAAAAATGGGCCCTGAAACTTAAAAGAAACTTTTACCAGGGATGAAATTAAAATGTCTAAACAAATATCACTAAAAAATGCTCCACTTCCTAGCCATCAGGGAAATGCAAATCAAAACTTCCCTGAGATATCATCTCACCCCCTGGTCCAGAATGGCAAAATCCACAATACAAACAACGACAAAATGCTGGAGAGGTTTGGGAGAGAGGGGAATTCTCGTACATTGCTTGGTGGGAATGCAGGTTCATACAGCCACTCGGCGAGCCGTCTGGAGACTCTTAAGAAATTAAAGATTGAAATGCCATATGACCCTGCTATCACACTTTTGGGAATAACCCCCCATGCAGCAGAGGTTTCGCCTCGATAAGCAAAGCACCATGTCATAGCAGCACTGTTTACAATAGCAAAGTCAGGAATCAACCCAAATGTCCAACAGTTGATGAGTGGACAAGGAACGTGATCTTTTGATATGTTTTTGAATCCGATTTGCTAAGACTTTGTTGAGAATCTTTGCGTCTGTGTTCATCAGGGAGATCGGCCTATAGTTTATCTTTAAGTTTATCTTTATTACGTTTTGGGATTAAAACGATATTAGCTTTATAGAAGGAATTTGGTAGTGTTCCTTCCTTTGCTATTTGATGGAACAGTTTAAGGAGTATTGGTGTTATTAACTACTTAAATTCTGGTAGAATTCTGTGCTGAATCCATCTGGCCCAGGACATTTTTTGGTGGGAAGATTCAAGATTACTTCTTCAATTTCCTTGTATGTTATAGGACTATTTAAATAATTCACAGCTTCCTGATTCAATTTAGGTAGGTTGTGTTTACTTAGAAATTCATCCATATCTTTTGTGTTGTCAAACTTCACAGAGTACAAGTTTTTAAAATATGATGTTATAATTCTCTGGATTTCTTGGGTATCCATAGTGATAACTCCATGTTCATTTCTAATTTTGTGAATTTGGGTTTTCTCTCTCTTGCTTTTGGTTAATTTAGCTAGGGGTGTATCAATCTTATTGATTTTTTCAAAGAACCAGCTTTTTGACTGGTTGAATTTTTTCTATCGTTTTCTTAATCTCGATTTCAGATATTCTCCCCTTATTTTGCTAATCTCCTCTCTTCTACTGCTTTTGGGATCAGATTGCTCTAGTTTCTGTAAAAGCTTTAAGCTGCATGTTTAAGTTGTTATTTCTCATGCTTCCATTTTTTTGATGTAGGCATTAAGAGCTATGAACTTACCTCTTAGAACAAACTTTCATTGTGTCCCAGAGATTTTAGTAAATTGTATTTCGTTATCATTCACTTTCAGGAAATCTTGAATTTCCTTTTTATTTCTCCTGATCCAGTTCTCATTCAGCATCATATTGTTAAGGTTCCAGGAGTTAGTGTATTTTCTCTTGTTTGATGTGTTGTGGATTGTCCAGCTTTAGCCATGGTGGTCTGATAGGGCACAGGTTAGAATTTCAACTTTTTTGTATATGTAGATTCGTTTTGTGGCCCAATATGTGATCTATTTTGGAGAAAGTTCCGTGTGCTGCTGAGAAAAATGTGTATTCTTTGGTGCGTGGGTGAAAAGTTCGATAGAGATCTGTAAGGCCATTTCTTTCAGGGTTTGATTAAGTTCCAAAGTGTCTCTGTTGACCTTTGACCTGTTGATCTATCCAATGTTGAGAGGGCGGTGTTGAAGTCGCCAAGAATTATCGTTTGGGGGTTGATTTCTTGCTTTAGACGCTGTAGGGTTTTCTTAATGAATGTGGAGGAGCCCGTATTGGGTGCATATATGTTCAGTATTGTGAAGTCTTCCTGGTGAATTGTACCTGTGACTAAAATGTAGTATCCATCCGTGTCTCTTATAATTTTCTTTGGTTTGAAGTCCACTTTGTCTGATAGCATAATGGCTACCCCTGCCTGTTTTCTGCTTCCATTTGCTTGTCGAGTTGTTGACCAGCCTTTTATTTTTAGAGCATGCCTATCTTTTGTGGTGAGATGGGTTTCCTGCAGGCAGCAGATTGATGGATTGTGATTTTTAATCCAAGTTTGTAATCTGTGTCTCTTGATCGGTGAATTAATTCCATTAACATTTAGTGTTATAATGGAGAAACTAACATTAATTTCAGACGTTTATTATGTTTAGTAGTTTTTATAAGTATATTGCTTCGCTTTTAATGGTGTTATACTTGCTTTCTGTTCTCCTGGATATGCCTGTTTTTTTCTTCATGCTTGAGTATCATTTCTAGCATTTTTTGAAGGCCTGGTTTGGTGGACATGTATCCCTTCAAGTTGTCTTTGTGCTGGAAAGTTTTTCTTTCTCCCTCGATCATGACTGATAGTTTTGCAGGTAAATCAGCCTGGGTTGACATTTTTGCTCATTCAATACTTGAAGTATGTCTCTCCAAGCTCTTCTTGCTTTTACTGTTTCGACTGAGAAGTCGTTTGTTATTTTAATAGGTTTACCTTTAAAAGTGACTTGTTTTTTCTCCCTTGAAGCTCTCAGCACCAGTTCTTTATCTTGAATGTGGAGTGTTTTAACTATTATTTGCCATGGGGTGCTTCTGTTTTGGTCATATCTGTTTGGGATGCAGAATGCTTCTTGTATATGGATGGGCCTCTCTTTTTTTAGATGAGGAAAGTTTTCCTTGATGATCATTTGAAAAATTTCCTCAGGGGTGGTATTTTGAGATTCTTGCTCTGGTATTCCATGAATACGCATGTTAGGCTTCTTCAGGGTGTCCCATATCTCTTGGATATTTCTCTCAAGTATCTTTTTGGCTTTAACAACCTCTTCCATTGAGCTGGTTAGTACTCCCACTTTATCTTCAAGGTCTGAAATTCTGTTTTCTGCTTCGTTAGTTCTGTTGATAAGACTCTCTGTAGACTTCTGGGTTGAAGATAACTTGTCTTGTAGCTCAGTTTTATACTCTGCTTGAGTCTGTTTTAACTGCTCAATGCCAGTTTTTGTTTCTTGCACTGTTTTTCTCAAGTCCTCCAAATGTCTGTTGTGTTCCTCTTCAAAGCGATTGATTCGATTATGTAATTCCTCCCGGATTTCCTCTTTCATAGTATTGAACATGGTAATGATCATATTTTGAAAGTCGTTATCGTGAGTCAGGCTTTCTTGGCCTTTTTCTGGGGGTTTGTTCTGGTTGGAGTCTAACATTATGGGAGTAATTTCTTCAGTGGAAAATTTGTTTACTTGAGTGTTGCTTCTCATGGATTTGCACTTTGACTTTGGCATTGTCGTTTTAACTCTTAAGATCTTTCAATTTCACTAAACTGAATTATTTGGCCTGGGGTTCTGGGGGTGGGCAGGGACAGAGCTTACCTAGGTCGCGGGTGAGGCCCGGCTGGACCCCGAGTGCATCCTGACCAGCCGAGCGGGGTGGGTAAAGGAAGGATGGGGGCGTGGGCGTGGAGCTATTTACCCCGAGGGCAGCTGAGGCGGGCCGGGCGCAGGGGGAAGTCCTCCTCGTCCCTGGGCCCTGCGTGCGGCTCTGGCTGGATGGCGGGATTCAGAGCCGGGTCCCTGTGGGCTGACCTGGGGTTCTGGTGGGCGGGGTCGGCTGGGGCTTACCTAGAGTTGCGGGGTGAGGCCTGGCAGGACCGTGGGCGTGTCTCGACCGGGGGAAGCGGGGTGGGGTGAAAGGAACCACTAATTCTTTACAAATGTGCCCAGAGTTCAAACCCTCAACAGTCAAGTTGACATCTGTGCCTAACTATGACACTCCAACCCTTGTCAATTTGACACAAAAACATAGCACTTTTAAACTGTAACCTTCGATCCTTGTCCTGACAAATGTTAAAAGTTATCTTAAGAATATAAATACATTCCATGGACAAATTTAAAATGTTCTCATTAAAACTTCAGTTCCAACATTTTAAAAATTCAAAGTTTTTTTCCTCCCTGAGTTATCATCTCACCCCAGTCAGGGTGGCAAAAATCCACAATACAAACAACACCAAATGCTGGAGAGGATGTGGAGAGAGGGGAACTCTCTTACATTGCTGGTGGGAATGCAGGCTCATACAGCCACTCTGGCGAGCCGTCTGGTGATTCTTAAAGAAGTTAAAGATTGAAATGCCATATGACCCAGCTATTCCACTTTGGGGAATAACTCCCCATACAGCAAAAATTCACCTCCATAGCAGAAGCACAACCATGTTCATAGCAGCACTGTTTACAATAGCAAAGTCATGGAATCAACCCAAATCTCCAACAGTTGACGAGTGGATAAGGAAAAGGTGGTACATTTATACAATAGAATACTAATCAGCCATCAAAAATGATTAATTAATGCAATTTGCCTGGAAATGGATGGAATTAGAAACAATTATACTGAGCGAAGTATCCCAGACACAGAAAATTCAGCGCCATATATACTCCCTAATAGGTGGATCCTTGTACCAAACCCACTTAGAGACATACTCAAAGATAAATCTCTGTAATACCTACAGTAATTGCAAAGATTATAAACAGGAAAGAAGGGGAAGGAGGACCCTGCCAGAAACAAGGAGAGAGGGGATCATGCTACAGCAGAGAATATAAGCCACCATCAAGTACTGCAAGTAAGTAATGAGACATCTGGTTAAGCTCACAGACTTTCCTTCCTGGTTACTTACAACCGATGGGGTTTGATCTCACCAGACAGGGAGGGCATAGAGTCTGGCAGGTAGAAGGTAACCATCCTGCAAATGGGAGACTGACTTCCCCCTCACTGCGGCCTCCTACTTTTATTCCATCTACCTTTGAATCTATTCTTTTTTTAATTTTTTTATTATTATTATTATTTATTCAACTGTGTGCATATGTGTGTATATGTGCGTGTGTGTGTGTGTGTGTGTGTGTGTGTGTGTGTGTGTGTAGAACCATGGACGAACTCACGAACCACCATGGATGCCTCCACCTCCTTCTGCCCTGGGATTCACAGGCTCCGCCCTACCAGGACCAGAAGCGCAGGCCGCCCCCGCTTCCGCCTGGCGTCTATACATGGGATCTGGGATCCGAACTCAGGACCTTCCGCCTGCAAGGCGGAGGCTTAACCCCTGAGACACCTCTCCAGCCCCTGAATCTATTCTTATAATAAGACTCTATTTTAACATCCTTTTATCTCTGGTTAGGAGGTGACATCCAATACCCATCAGGAAGGAACCAAGGGCAGTGCAGGAACAGCAAAACTGGAAGAAGAAGAAAAAAAAGAATAACCATAATTCAGAACATCAGAGACCCTACATTAATCACCAGGAACCAGGCCAGCCTAATCTCTCACCATTCCAAAGCTCAGGGAAGTTTGCAGAAGAGGGGGCAGTAAGATTGTAAAAGCCTAAAGATGGGGAGGAGCAATGATATGCAACATACCGCACACAAGTTAGAGCCAAAGTAATCATAATAAGACTTTGCATGACCTGTGCAATGACCAACATATCGTTGACCCCCCAAAGTCTAGCATAGATCACAGGCACTAGGATCCTTAGAGGCAAGGGATTAACAGTCACAATAGTTTACCTATACTGAAGGGGAACAAAAAAAAAAGAGCTCTAGGCAATGCTACTGAGTCCTTACACCTCATCAGAGAGGTGGACCCAGAGGGAAGTTTGACATGCACACTAAAGGATGCTCCAGGAATGAGGGCGAGGGGGTACTAGGAGAAAGGGAGGGAGGGGGGAAAGGAAGGGGAAAAGGGGGGAGGGAGCGAGGGGATCCAGGGAGGGGTGGAGGAAGGGAGGCGAATGGGGTACTTATCAAGTTTGTATGAGTGGAAAAAATAAATTAAATTAAATTTAAAAAAAGAAACTGGGCCCAAATAATTCACAACTCTGTCAGCACTGACATTATCCAATTGACCCACTAAACTCTGAAGAATGGTATTGGTAATTCACAAAGTGAAAATCTTCAAACATTTCCGACTTTGTTCAGCGAACTGTTCAAAAGCCACAAAATCCACATAGTCAGATTTATTAGCAACACCCCACTCCTGGTACCAAATTCTGTTGCAGTTCACCTGCATGTTGCTGATAAATGACCATCAAATGGCTTAAGGGAACAAGGGTTTATTCTTTCTTACAATTCCTGGTTACAGTTCTCAGTCCCGCTTGACGGGAGAGCACACACCAACACCAGGGCTGAGGGAACTGGCCACACCATCACCACATAATGGCTGAGAGATGGACAATCCTTACTTGCCAGACCAGCATGTCTGGCCAAATGAACAGATGGATGCCCTCTTTTTCAACCAGCTCTCTGTGATTTATTCCAGAGCCTAATTCCACCCACCATGGGCTGGACCTTTCCCATCAGCTAGACAATCTCCTGCAGGTTTGCTCTGGGCCTAACTCAATCACTAATTCTCTACGAATGTGCCCAGAGCTCAAACCCTCAACAGTCAAGTTAACACCTGTGCCACTATGATAGATTCCCATCCATGATGCCTGAAAATAACCCAGTAGTGGCTTAACCATAGGACATCAAGGCTCCCCTCTCTCTTGTCCAGTACCAGTCCTATAAAGTCTCTCAGGGTAGCATCCGATCTCACGGGATCTTCCTTCCTTATGGCAAGATGATCATAGGTCAGCTATTGTGGAGGTCTAGTGGAAGGAAGCATTGTTAAATTGAGTTCTTGGTTGTGACTGTGTTGACACTATCTGACAGTGTCTCCCATCATCCTCAGGTCTTCCATTCTTACTGCCCCCTCTCCCATAGGGTTCCCTTGAAATGGGGTGGTTTAGATGTTCTGGTTAGGGTTGAGCTGTTCACAATCACTATTACTTTGTACTTTGGTCAGTCATAGTTCTCTGCATTATGCATTCTGTTGCACAGGGATACTTCCTGGTGGAGTGCTGAATACTTCTTTGATCTATGGCTATAGTGACAAGTGTTTTAAATGGTGTTGCAATCCATCTGCATGGTTGGTGATAAATGACCATCACACAGCTTAAGGGAACAAGGAGTTTATTTCCTTACAACAGTCTGGTTATAGTTCTCAGTCCACACACCAACACCAGGGCCAAGGGAACTGGCCACCATCACCACATAATGGCTGAGAGATGGACAATCCTTACTTGCCAGACCAGCATGTCTGGCCAAGTGAACAGAAGGATGCCAACTCTCTCAACCAGCTCTCCATGATTTATTCCAGGGTTTAATCCCACCCACCATGGGCTGGGCCTTCCCCATGAACTAGACAACCTTCTTCAGGTTTGCTCTGGGCTCAACTCAGCCACTAATTCTCCACAAATGTGCCCAAAGCTCAAACCCTCAACAGTCAAGTTGACACCTGTGCTTAACTATGACAAATGGTAATTTGTTATCAACTATTTATAGTCAATACTAAGAAGTGTATTCCTACCTAGGGCCTATGGTCTCCCTGTCTTCGGGTATTTGGGTTGGTTTACAGTACCAGGCATGTGTTCCCAGTCAAGAAAAGTACTTCAATTCTTATCAGGAAGCAGTTGGTCAACCCCATTCCTTACAAGCCACTATTGCACTACTGAATTATTCTTGACCAAGTTGTTACTGTATCTTTCAGTATTCAAAGGTGGTCAAGGGCATTAATTACTACCTCTCCCTGGTAGCCTTCATCAAACCTGTAGACTCTGAAAGTAAAAAGGAGCCTTAGTAATTATCTAATTAGCACTGGCATTCTAATCATAATTTTCAATGTTTTGTGTCTTATAAATAAAATACATGATAATGAATATATATATGCTTCATAATGTAAGCAGAATGTCAACAAATGCTTACTTTTTATTGTTTACAATGCATTCAGATATATATTTCTATTATTTCTATTATTGTTATACTTTACATTATTTTGAAATTTGCTTATAAGAAGACAGAGAGAAAAGGTGCACACATGTGAGCCATGGTGCTCAGGTGAAGTCAGAGAACAACTTCTAGAAGTCAGTTCTCTACCTCCCACCATGTTGGGCTTCTCAGAATCAAACATAGGTCACTAGGTTTGCAAGCAGCTGACCTACTGGTTGAGCTTTCTCTCTGGTACTCTGTTACTCTTCTTTGTCAACAATATTTTAAATTTATTTTATAAAGCTTAATAAATTGAGACATTCTCTAAGTCCTTAATTCTCAAAGCATATCCCCATAGACTAGCAGCAGTGGCATCTGGGAATTGGAGGATGCTCATAATCTTCATGAAAAGTGCTCTTTTACGTTATCCTTAAGGTGACCAAACAGATTTTCTTAGACCACTTGATTTGGTGAGATGCTTACTCCCTTGCAGAGTTGACACATTTAATATCAAGTGATTGTGCTTTTAAAATGACTTTTGCTACTTATCAGTTCTTTAATCATTTCATACATGTCTGTAATGCAGTCTGATTACTTCTTCCTTATCTTCTTTTATCTCCCTGGAAACCCTATCCATCTCCACTCCTCCCTACTATACCCTCTCTCAGATTTGTGACTTTTGGCTTTGTTTTGTGACCAATTTGCTTTAACCAGAGCCATGTGTATGACCATTGGAACATGGGAGCCTGGTGGGGGTCACTGGCGAATCCAAAGACAATGACTGCCCCTCTCCCTGAATCTTTCAGGAGTAAATAGATCAATGGTGATGGATAGGGCTCCCCAAGCCCTTCTTCCATCCATATCTTCCTGTTGACAGACTCATTATTGTAAAACCCAATACAAACATCCACAGTTGCTATGAGTTTGTGATTAAAATAACTGTTTTGCCTGGAAAATGACATTTCACAGCCCTTCTCTTTGTCTTCTGGCCCTTACGTCCTTTAAACTCCATCTTCCATAATTTTTTGAGTCTTAGAGGGTATGATATAAATGTGTTGTTTAGGAATGAGCTCTATTCACTAATTCTCAGTATCTTGACCAACCATGTGTCCCTGCATTTATTTACGACAGATCATGGGAAAGAAAGGCTTTTCAGCTTAAGACTAAAAATATAATTCGTGATTACAAACTTAAGAATCTGAACATAAGCATTTTAGCTAAACAGCAGTGTTAAGGTCCCCTTAGGGCCTATGGCATTCCCTACCTTGGGTTTTTTGTTTTTGTTTTTGTTTTTTTTCCATTTTTTAAAAGGATTTATTTAACAAGTTTCACTTAGTACAATACATCTAAATGGAATTCACAATACAAGGAAAGATTTAAATCAAAGCTTCAGAATTCCATACAAACGACATGACCAAACTCCTAAAGTATTGGTATTACATCTCCGAATTGTCCCAGATCTTAAAAAAAAAAAGTAAAAGTGTACACTTACGTGCCTTACAGGATAGTAAACCAAAAAGCTAGAATTAACAAACATGCCAAATGTTGTCACTTTGAATCGTAGACATAGCTCCTATATGTGATTTTTTTTACAGAAAAGCATGTTTGCCAACATGCATCTGAAGTTTTCATGTATTGTGGTATAAGAGCAACATTTAACATAAGTGAAACTGCTTTAAACCTAAATATGCTTACTGCGTAAGTACACTCCTACAACGTAACTAACTTGAGGAAAGTTGAAAAGTTGTTTTAACAGTTATGGTCAATACTGAACTTTGTTATTACGTCCTAGATGAATGTTTCAGTGTTCAAAATTACTGAGCTTAAAGTTTTAAAACAATCTTAACTTCCACTTTACAGTAAGCATAAATCACAAGCCTGTAATGCAAAACTGTTAAACTTAATTGTTTTCTTAAAAAAAAAGGAGAAAGAAGGAAAGAAAAGAAAAACTGACCAATAGTGATCAGAAGCAATTATATTTCCCATTTACCAATCATACTGGATATACTAGACATCCCTCCCAGTCTATCCAACTGCTATAAATGCACAGCTTTTATTTCTGTTGTAGCTGTTTAGTGCTCTTTCTCTACCTAAGCAAGGTTGGACTGATAGTCGCTAGAGTTTTCTTGCAGAACTCATACTGCTCTGACCGTCATAACCACCTCTGTAACCACTGCTCAGCTGCTGGCTAGCAGGGCCTCCATAACTAGACTGGTTGGATAAGCCCATTCCTCCCATCATCTGGCTACCATAAGCGCCACCACTTGCCCCTGCTGTGGAATTCAGAAAGAGCTCTACATAGCTGTGATCATAAGCCCCTCCACTTGTTCCTGCGGTGGAGTTCAAGAAGAGCTCCACGTATCTGTGCTGCATATTAGCCTTATCTTTTGCCATAGCTGCCACTGCATCTTCGTGAGTAGCAAACTCAACATCTGCCTCGCCAGTAACTCTGCCATCGGGTCCTATTTCAATGTGTACTCTCATGGGATTGAGAGGCGAGAAAAAATTGTAGATATCATTCTCAGTGGCTCTGTACGGCAACCCCCTCATGTGTACACAGTGCCCTGTGGTACTCTGGAAACTGGACCCACCGTCTCCATATCTATGATCAGACATTCCTGAGAAACAGTAATTGAGGTCTCTTCCAAATCTATCAGACCCAAAGCCATACCCGTCATTATAACCTCCATAGTCATCATAGCCTCCATAACCACCGCCATAGGCACCCCTCCTCATTCTTTCAAAGCCAGCTCCTCTGCCAATGCTATTGTACCCTCTGCCAGCCCCTGGCCTATCATAAGGACCTGGGCGCTGCATGGCCATGAGCTTTCGAGGGGGATCATAATGGGTTCTGACTTCAGCTCTGCTACTCTTGAAGATTTCAATGTACCTGTGCCCTATTCTTTCCTTGTGTTTCTTTAAGGCCTTCTCGGCTATCTCCTGTGAAGCAAACTGCACGAAGGCCTCCCCTGTGCTTCGCCCCTGAAAGTCCACTGGCAGTGTCATCCCATTTGGCACAATTTCCAACCCTGAAAGAATGAACAATTTCTTCCTTACTACAGCCAAAGGGGAGTCCTCTAAGCCGGACGAAGCCATCATTGGCCGTGTCAGGACTATTGGGACCTGTATGCTTCAACACCCAATCCATTTCAACACTGTTAGACTTGAATACTTCGACATATCGGTGTCCCATGGTTTCTCTGTCTTTCTTTAAAGCCAATTTCACTTCATCTTCAGATTCAAGTTCAACAAACGCTTCGCCACTTGGTCTGCCTTCTCTGGTGTAGATGAAACGAATACCTGATGTGCCGTTTTGGATCTTGCAATCAGAGAAGAAGCGCATCACTTCCTCGGCTGAGCAGGACCAGGGCAGGCCCCTGACCTTCACCACAAACCCCTCCCTGCCTTCTGTGCTCAGCATCATGGTGACTGTCGGGGTCTTGGTGGCAAGCTTGACTCAATGAAATTTTACTGTGGCTTTTGACAGAAAATCCACTTCAGGTTATATTCTTTAGGGAGATGATCCTTTGACACTGTAGAGTTCCTTCCAGGAATCTGATCAACAGAAATACTTTAAAATGTTGGGTGCAGCACTCCGACGGGCCCAGCGAATCCTCCTCCTTCTCCCCTCGCACGGCTATAGCGAGACGCTAGACCGGGTTTTTTGATCAGATTAAGAAAAGTAGTGTGCAAACCACCCACTTGGAGATCGGCAAGACAGAAAGCGGTTTTCCCAAGTGGCAAATCCTTTCCCTTTCTTCCTATATGCTCCACGCATCCTCATTATTACATCTTCTGGTGGGTTGGTCTTAGGAAAATTAATCCCATCCTCTTTTGACATTCTCTTTACTAAAATCTGAGGAGTTTTTATCTCAATTTGCTTTATACCTCACACATCCCATCGCTAAACAATAAACCATCCTGATGAATTCACTTTCCAAGCACTTCTCCAACTGAGAATTTTTCAAACTAGCATGCTAAGATGTTCTCAATGCTGGATAACTGTTTCCACTTTTCCTTTGAAACTGTGCCTCCCTCTGTGTCAGCTGTTGGGTTGGAGATAGGCAGTTCAATCCAGCTGTTTTGTAAAATGTAATTGAGACTGGTCCCTGGGTAGATGCATTTCTCTCCTTGAGAATCCACTGATTGAGGAGGTTATGCTACATGTAAATGTGAGTATAAACATACTTCCCCTATATTTTTTGATATTCAGAATAGCTTGTATTCTTCAAAAGAGGACTTGCTATTCAAGGGAATGTCACTGGGCTGATAAAATAAAACCATGAGAATAGTGTTCCCTACTTGGGAAATGGATGTATGCTGGATGTATGCTGAGGAGAAAGGGAGTTATGAGGTCAGTCTTGTGATCTAATTCCCTGGAGATGGAGTTACCTTCTTAAAGTCAATTTTTGGCATTACTTATTACTTTGTTGCCATGGGGTCAAGGAAAACTGCTTTGAGCTTCTAAGATTAACTATTGGAGGCATGAGGTTGTCAAAATGAGCTGGTAGATGCAAGAGAGAAAACTTCCCCAGTTTCTTCCCTTCCATGTGAATCCTTAATGGTGAGCCAATGTGATGGCTAGAGAGGCCCTTAACATTCCCAGAAGATTGCTTCTTCAATGCAGGCACAAAAACTTCTGCTCTCCAGGGATAATCAGTTTAATTTTTATTTTTTTCTTTATATTTAGCAACTGACTGAAGTAAAAGGTACTGAGGAAAACAGGGCACAAACAAAATCTCATATCACTGCTAGAATAACATCTCAAGTTGCCTAGTATTAATGACTTTGCTAGGAGTAAGGATAGAAAATATAACCATCATCTTAAAACAGTCCATTTAGTTCAATAGCTTTAGCATGTACCTAAATATACGTCCATCACAACAACCAGTGTTTTTTGAATTTCTCATCACTCAAAAAAAATCACTGTGTTTACCTATGACCCTCATTCTCCCCATGTCCCCATCTCTAAACAAACACTGATTCACTTTTTTATCTATGTAGATTTGTGTATTCAGGGCATTTCCTACAAGTCTATAAACAGAAGCATGTAATTGGTCTTCTATAACTGACTCTTTATATTTAACATAGTGCTTTCAGAGTTCATGCATGTGTTAAAGCACATATCATTACCTCGTTCCTTATTCTGAACGACCTTCCTTCACATGGATATATAACATTTCATTTGGCCATTCTTCAGTTAGTGGACATTTTGTTTGTTCCAGCCTTTGTCTTTTTTTTTATTTTCACTCATACAAACTTAACAGGTACACTGGTCCCTTCCCTCCCTCCACCCCCCACCCTCCTGTGCCCCTTCCCCTCCCCCTTCCTTCCTTATCCCCCAGTGCCTCCCCCTCCCATCCCCGGAGCATCCTTCAATGAGCATGCCAGACTCTCCTCTGGGTCCTCCTCTCCGATGAGGTGCAAGGACCCAGTGGCATTTCCCAAAACAGTTTCCTGTGTTCTCCTTAAGCATAGGAACACTACTGTGGTTGTCAATTCCTTCCCGCCAAGGATCCTAGTGCCTTTAGCAAACGCTAGACTTTGTGGGGTCAATAGTGTGTTGGACATTGCGCAGGGCATGCAAAGTCCAAATATGATGGCTTCAGCCCTAACTTGTGTGGAGTATCTTGTATATCATTACTCCTCCCATCCTTGTGTTCTTACAATCTTACCAACCTCTCTTCCGCAAATTTCCCTGAGCTTCAGGATTGTTCCGGCCTTTGTCTATGATGGCCTTTATTAGACTTTTTATGTAGACACAATTTTGGTTCTCTTTAGTATATTCCTGGGGTTGGAACTGCTGAGCCATATGATAATGTTGCATTTAACTGTTGGACGTCTATGTTAGAGGAACACAGCTGTGTTTTTGCTGCTGAATGCACATAAGACAGAAGCAATCTAGGGGAGCAAGGGGTTTTTCCAGTTTATAGTTCACAGTTATAGGTCATCTTCATATTAGGAGAGTGGATACCAACATCAGGACCTAAAAGAACTGGCCATACTACATCCACAGAAAGAGCTAAAAAGGGCATACCTTCTGAATTGCTAGTCTGCTGGAATATCGAACCAGCTCTCTCTGTCTTACCTACCTGTTCTAACCACTATGGAGTGGGTCTTCTCACATCAATTAGATAATCTCCCACAAGTTTGTTCAGAGGTTTGCTTTACCTTCTTCACAAAGGTTTCCAGAGCTCAGCCCTGAATTGTCAATGGTAAAACCTGTATCTAGCTGTATCTATGCCCTAAAGTTTCACAATCCTTTTAGAAATGTGTGTTAGTTTCATTACACATTACTGCAATAAATATGCCTAACCCAAACAACTTATTGGAGATGTGTCTATTCATCTTGCAATCTCAGGTTTCAGTACTCCACAGCTGGAGTGTCATACCATCAGGAGCCAAGGAAAATGGTCACACAACACATCTGTAGAAAAAATCTAAGACATGGAACAAGGAATTCACTTGCTTGCTTGCCTAGCCACACCCAGTTCTCCTCATTCTTCAAAATCTCAGAATGCCCGCTTAGGGAATTGTTCCACCCACAACAGGCTGTTTTCCCATATTAGTTATTCAGTTAAGGCAATCCTTCACAGATATGTCTAGAAGCCAATATTTAGAGAATACCTTTCACATGGGCCCAGAGACCTGCCTCCTAGGTGTCAGGTACCAAATTAATACTTAATACAATGTACTGAGGATTTCCTCTGCACCCTTATCAACACTTATTATTTCTATTGTCTCTCTGCTTTATTTTATCCATCCTAGTGGTATGGCATTGTACCTTGTATTTGGATTTGCATTTCTAAGAATAAGCATTCAAGTAATCTCTACATTACATCCATGTAAACAATGATTGTATTCAATTCATTCCTAGGGAGGCTGTTAAAATTTCAAAGAACAGGGTGACTCATCCTGTCTTTGTGGGAAGAAATTACATTTCACAAGAGAATCTCTGTTTTAGGACTCAGAAACTATCATTATTTTTTATAATTAGACCCTCCGAGCCAGTCCCGGATTTAGTTCTAATCAATGATTCTGTTTTTACTGGGTGGAGGTGGCAAGAATTCAAAAGAAAATTACTTGTGCCCTCATTTAACAAATTGAACAAGTTACTTATCTTCTCAGAAACTTGTTTATCTTTCTATGTTATAAATGCAATAATAGAATCTAATGCATGCCCCTGCACAAGGACCAAATAAGATCTTTTCCATGTAAAATATAGTACCTAAATAAAAATACAAGATAGCTTGTGGGAGGTTTTATTTTCCCGACTGCAATTTAAAACAAAAACACAAAAAAAAGTCCTTTCTGAATATGGAAGACTTACCAAGCATTTTGATTAGTTGTTTTCTATCTTGACAAAAGCTAAGGAAAGTATCTGCAAAACTTATTAGAAATTTAAGTTATCTATTAAGAAGAACAGATTCTAAAACTCATTGTCCACCTAGAGGTATTTAACGGGAAGAGATGCAGTTTGTAGACAAATTAGCTAAAATTCTACTGAAAGGTAGAAATGACATCCATTTTCCTAACCCTGGTAATTCCTTGTTTATTACAGACAGAAGGTCTTTGGATTCCCTGGCAACCTAGGAAATGTAACTCTTTGGCCTTGATTTGTCAGCCTTGCCCTCAGAGATGTGGACAAATCTGAAAAAGGCCAAGTTTGTTTCCTCTTTTAAGTTTTCTGTTCCTTCATCCTTTCTGTTGTCCTTTGAAAAATCAGTTCTCTTATTCTGCCCTTTTTTAAAAAACAGAGTATCTCCTGGGAGAGATCTGATTTTATCCATTTTTTCTTGTCAAAACTCCATAGGTGAACCCTTTCTCTTGATCCTCTATCCCAATTCATCTGAACCCTTTTCAATCCTGAATCACTTTTTGTTGTTTCCCATACATTTCTGACTGTCCTTTAACTCACTCTGCACACCAGACTGATTGAGAACTTCTGGCAATTCTCTTGCCTCTGCATCCTGATTGCTGAATTAAAGGTGCACACTGAAATGCCTAGCCCAATGACATTTTTACTCGTAGATCTTAGAAACTTTTACAATCAGCAAACTTTCATTGCATACTTACTATGTACCTGACAATATGCTAGGCATAGAAAGGACTATGACACTTTCCATGTCCACCTTTAGAACGAAAATCAAAAAATACGAACAGTTATAGACCAGTGTGATAATGAGCTAAAATACATCTCACAAGGTTGCTGAAATAATTATACAAACTGGTAATTTTGAAGATCTTAAAATATTGCTGGGTATGTAATATGTCACATTTATTTTTTAGTAAATTATATGCCAGAAGAGGCTTATGCCTGAAAGTCTTAAGAAATGTAAATTAAGATAACTCATCCCAATCCATGGTACTAAAAGTGGAAAGTGCCTTGTACATCATCGGAGACTCGGGCCCAGAGGAGAGTCTGGCATGCACATTAAAGGATTCTCTGGGATTTGGGAGGGGAGGCACTGGGGGATGGGGAGGTAGGGGTGAGGGGAGGGGGAGCAAGGGGGTCAGGGGGAGGAGAAGGGAGGGAGGGAACCAGTGTACCTATTAAGTTTGTATGAGCGGAAATAATAATAAAAAATGTTAAAAAAAAAATAAAAGTGCAAGCTGAGTCTTGGAGGTGTTTATAGTTTAACCAGTTAAATGTGAATGGAACATCTGTGTAGAGGAAATAGTATTTGAAAACACAAAGACACGTGAAATAGCACATGACATAGATATGGTTAGAATAAAGACAAAAATTGTAATAACAAGTTGAAATTAAAATTGTGAAGAATCTGTGGCCAATTGATTGATTTTATTAATGGCCTTAATTTTTCACTTATTTCATATCCAAGACCATTGGTGATGCCCTCCCAAATAAGATTGCCAGATACAATTACACAAAAATAATAACTAGCTGTTAATCTGAAATTCAAACTCAGTTTAGTCTCCCATTCCCACAATCACTCTTGGTTTGGTCATTTGGTCTGCTTCAGCAAAGGGATCTTTAGAAAACTTAACATAAGCATAATTTTTAAAGAGTCCTAGTATTCTTTGACTTTTCATGTTCTGAAGCCCTGCCACTACCATGGGAATGTCCTTGGGCTAGCTTGATGGAGAAATGTAAAAAGCAGATGAAGGACAATCTACTCATCCCAGATGAACCAGTCTATGCCAACCAATAGCTGCAATAACCCCAAACCCAGATGAGGTTCCAACTAAAATCTTTAGAAGCCATTATCCAATATGCAGCTGATGACCAGATGAAACCTACAGCCTACCCATGGATTCATGAGCAAAAGTGCTTCTCTGCAAGTAGTTTATTACACAAAGTAATTGTGTGATTAGGACAATAACTAAATGATTTTTAAAAACCTTATATGCTAAGCCAAGTAATCCACTAATTCATCAAGCATTTACTTAACACCAACTTTGTGCAAAATACTGAAGATAAAAATTGCACTGAAAAAATGCTGGGCCCATCAGAAACAAGGAGAGAGGGGACCATGTTACAGCAGAGAAAATAGGCCTCCATCAAGGACTGCAAGTAAGTAATGAGACATCTGGTTAGGTTCACAGACTTTCGTTCCTGATCATTTACAACTGAGGGGGTATGATCTCACCAGAAGGGGAGGGCATATAGTCTGGCAGATAAAAAGTAACCATTTTGCAAGTGGGTAATTGACCCCTCCCTTACTGTGGTTTCCTACCTTTATTACCTTTGAATATACTCTTATAACAAGACTCTAGTTTAACAGCTTTTTGTCTCTGGCCAGGGGGTGACATCCAATATCCATCACGATGGAGTGAAGGGCATTACAGGAGCAGCAAAACTGCAAAAGAAAATCAACAAACCATAATCCAGAACTTCAGAGACTCTATATCAACCACCTAGAACTAGGCCAGCTTAATCTCTCCCCATCCTGAAGCTCAGGGAAATTTGCAGAAGAGGGGGCAGTAAGATTGTAAGAGCTCAAGGATGGGAGAAGCAATGATATGCATGATACTCCACACAAGTTAGGGCTGAAGCAATCATAATTGGACTTTGCATGCCCTGCGCAATGTCCAACACACGATTGACCTCACAAAGTCTAGCATTTGCTAAAGGCACCAAGATCCTTGGAGGCAAAGGATTGAGAGCCATAGTAGTGTTCCTATGCTTAAGGGGAACACAGGAAAGGGTTCAAGGAAATGCCACTGGGTCCTTGTACGTCATTGGAGAGGAGGACCCAGAGGAGAGTTTGGCATGCACATTAAAGGATTCTCCAGGGATTGGGGGGGAGGCACTGGGGGATGGAGAGGGAGGGCTGAGAGGAGGGGGAGTAGGGGGGTCGGGGGGAGGAGGATGGAGGGAGGGAACTGGTGTACCTATTAAGTTTGTATGAGTGGAAATAATAATAATAAATGTTAAAAAAAAAAGAAAAATGCTGGGCCTTATTCACAAAGGTAACAAAGAAACAAAGGGAAAAACTTCTTAAAGAAAAAGTGTGAATTGGAATAGTGTCTTCTGGACCTCATAGGGCTTGCACTCATGAAGTCACTGCCACTGTGTTTACCTGCTCAAGATGTGATCTTTCAACATTTCATCATGAAAGCAGAAGACTTCAGGAAGCACCACACCTCCCTAAGGGACCGTTGAGGATTGATGCCAGTTTGGTGGGGGGGAGCTACTTTCTTCAGTTACATACCCACTGATTTATTATCCATTGTCCAGTACATGCTAATGCAGGTATCTGAGATGAAACTCAGTGGAATGAACACACACACACATACACACACACACACACACACACTCACACACACACACACACACACACAGGAGGGTAATATAGGTAAAAATGACAAGTATTATTGTATACTTGTACAAAACTTTCAAAAAATTAAAATAATAGAACCAATTCACATGGCTATGCCTCACTGCAAGGAAATAAATGTGTAACTGACGCTGAAGTATTAAGTGGGATAGAGGGCACTGGATATGTACAGCAGTGTTTGCCATATGTGTTTGCCATATGAGAGGTATCAAGCAAAAATAGTAGGAACATTTTGGAAGCTTAAATACCATTAAAGTTTACCTGCTTGCTTATGCTTATAATGATCTTTCCCCTAAAAATAATTAAAATTAGATAAATAAAATTAATTATAGCATGCTTGAAAGAATAAAAAAAATATTTAACTTTCTGGAACACCTATGTCTGGAAGTGCTAGACATAGGTGAAATACTGAATAAGATAAGAGGAACAGGTTTCTTCATGAACTCTGCTTGGTTAGCTGATTAGCTCACTGTATTCTTAAAAAGAAAACTATCCAACTCTGTATAAGTGACATTTCCAATATAAATAAGGAAAGCTTTCATTGAAGTTCCAAGAAAACGTTTAAGAAATAGTATGTATGCATAAAAATTATCCAGATTAAAAATAAAATTAGTAGCAAGACTCACAGAAAGATACATAACAGTTTCTTATAATAGTTCGCCACTAATTTGTTGTATAACCTCAAAGATAGTTCCTGTGCTGTGCAAAAATGCTTTAAAAATTCAGCAAATACTATTACAATATGATTATTCTCTCTCTCTCTCTCTCTCTCTCTCTCTCTGTGTGTGTGTGTGTGTGTGTGTGTGTGTGTGTGTGTGTGTGTGTGTGTGTGTTTTGCATGAATGCCACAGCATGTGGAAGTCACAAGGCAACATTTGGGAGTGGATTCCTCCTGTGACTATGTTAGCTCCAGGGATAAAACTCAGGTTATGAGCCTTGGTGACAAACAATGTTACCCACTGGGCCACATCCTAGCCTTTGGAATTTTATTCCTTTACTACAGAAGCTTGGTTTTATTGTTTCCTATTTTAGCATGGTTTTCTGATAAATTCCCATTGTCTTATATTCTACATGGGGCATCTATAAAGTGAGCTACTTTGGGAAGACACAGAGGTTTAAAAGTTGTAAAATTGGGTTGGGAGTACATCTCAGTGAAAGATGCAGGAAGCCCATTATTGATCTCTCGGACTACCCACAAACAAAAAGAAAACGGAGGTGTCAAAATCACCCCACATCTATTTTGAATAAAGGCAAAGTATAAATGACATAATATGGTTTGAATGAATTACTAGACAACTCTTTAAGGGCCAAGAAAAATACTCTTGTCTATGTTTAAGTCAGCATGTATTTTTTCCTTGTTGAAAGGTTTCAAAATACAAATACATCTTGAAAATCAGTGGAATTATTTTTGGCGGTTTGTTTCATACGTTCGATTAGTTGATTGTTAATTGGCTGAAACATCTCACTTTTTTCACGTTGGCTCATCAGGTGATTCAATGCCAAAAATAAATGAGGCTAAGATACCATATTACTATGAAACAAACAAATTAGGTGAATCACTTGAAAATAAAGTTATGTTTGTTTCTTGATAAACATTTTATTACAGCATTTACAGCTAACTAATTTATTTATACTGGTTGCTTTCTGGCCAGTTCAGGTATCTGAACAATTAACTATTATTATAACTTGGATTATAATAACTTGAATCGTTGAGAGTGTCTCTCATCAATTCCAGTGCCAACTTCGTAGATCATAACTGCATAACTGTGAACACCACTCTATCTCTCAGCTTCCTTGTTTATAAAATTGAGATAGCAATACTATTTAGTGTATAAAGATATTGATAGGCTAATTAAATAAATAAAACACCCAGTCTCTCTCTCTCTCACTCTCGTTTTCTCTCTCTCTCTCTTTCTCTCTCTCTCTCTCTTTCTCTCTCTCTCTTTCTCCAAGTTTTTACTTAAACAGGTTTCAAGTGAACCTCTTACCTTATCCTTCTGAACACTGGAAAGCACCACCACACAGATTGGAACAGCTACCAGTAAACGGAAATGCTGTCAATAGATGTTGGTTATCCTTATATTATCCTCGAATCAGCAAATTTCATTTTAAACCTATAATTTTGTATTCATTTGCTACCATTTACATACATAATCTTTTTTAACATTTTTATTATAATTTCTGCTCATATAAACTTAATAGGTACACCACTCCCTCCCTCCCTGCCCATTCCCTTTCCCCCCAATCTCCAGAGAGTCCTTTAATGTGCACTCCAGACTCTCCTCTGGGCCTTCCTCTCCGATGACGTACAAGGACCCAGTGGCATTTCCCTGAACCCTTTCCTGTGTTCCCCTTAAGCATAGGAACACTACTGTGGCTGTCAATCCCTTGCCTCCAAGGATCTTGGTGCCTTTAGCAGATGCTAGACTTTGTGAGGTCAATCGTGTGTTGGACATTGCGCAGGGCATGCAAAGTCCAATTATGATTGCTTCGGCCCTAACTTGTGTGGAGTATCTTGCAAATCATTGCTCCTCCCATCCTTTTGCTCTTACAATCTTACCGCCCCTCTTCTGCAAATGTCCCTGAGCTTCAGGATGGGGAGAGATTAGTCTGGCCTAGTTCTAGGTGGTTGATATAGAGTCTCTGAAGTTCTGGATTGTGGTTTGTTGATTTTCTTTTGCAATTTTGCTGCTCCTGCAATGCCCTTCACTGCATCCTGATGGGCATTGTATGTCACCCCCTGGCCAGAGACAAAAAGCTGTTAAACTGGAGTCTTGTTATAAGAGCACATTCAAGGTACATACATAATCTTAATTGAAGTAAACTGCAGCTCAAAAATATAACCTAAGGCTAGAGAGATAGCTCAGGGGTTAAGACTTTGCCTCACAAGCAGAAGGTCCTGACTTCAGATCCCAGGTCCCATGTGAAAAATGCCAGAAGGAGATTGCGGTAGCCTGTACTTCTGGACCAGGTGGGCGGAGCCTAGGAAATCGCAGAGCAAACAAAAAGGATGATTCCCAAAGTCACCCTTGGTCCTCCACAGGGTCACACACAGTGCCCTCTGACACACACACACACACACACACACACACACACACACACACACACACACACGCAAAATAATAAATAAAGCTTTTTAAAAAGGAGACCTACATATCTGAGTTGGTACAACCAAATGAATTGCTAGGAGCTCCAACTATCTGAGTGAGTGATGTCAGTAGTGTGGTGGCTCTGAGCAGAGTTCTGAGACTCCAAGATATTTTTCCTTCCATAACCAGAGTTTATGCCATTTCTAATGGTTGGGGAAAACCCACTGAATGTGGGAACTGTCACCGGTCATAGAGTGTTGAGAGCAGCTCTGATTTATGGTCCTTTCACACCACAGCAAACTTGAGGCTTCTGGTCCCTTGGAGATAGTTAGCCTTAACACTACATTTCTCATATCTAGTGCTATAGGATGTGTAAAAACATCTTCAGAAAAATACTGGAGTATGATAGTCTTTTCATTTCTGCAAATTTTTCAATAACATACAGAGAAATATGTCTGCCATTCAGATACTGGCCTGCCAATCATCTAGTGTGATATTGGGAATAACACCATCTGATATAACTTGAATATAACACAAAGGCCTCTGTTCCTACAAAAGAGGACTTCTTTTTTGAATTTAATATTTGTATTTATCTTAATTCCTAAGTAATGTTTTTTTTCCCACTCATACAAAGTTGATAAGTAGCCCATTCCCCTTCCTCCCTCCTTCCCTCTCTGGACCCTCCTCCCCCTTTCTTCTTCCTTTCCCCCCTCCTTCCCTTTCTCCCAGTGCCCCTCCCCCCATTCCTGGAGGATACTTTAGTGTATCTGTCAAACTTCCCTCTGGGTCCTCCTCTCTGATGAGGTGTAAGGACTCAGTAGCATTGCCTAGAGCTCTTTTTTGTGTTCCTCTTTAGTATAGGAACACTATTGTGGCTGTTAATCCCTTGCCTCTAAGGATCCTAATGCCTGTGATCCATGCTAGACTTTGGGGGGTCAATGATATGTTGGTCATTGCTTAGGTCATGCAAAGTCCTATTATGATTACTTCAGCCCTAACTTGTGTAGAGTATCTTGCATATCATTGCTCCTCCCCATCTTTAGGCTCTTACATTCTTACCGCCCCCTAAAAGAGAACTTCTTTATCAAATCACACCATCTCAGAAATATTGGATGTGTTTGTAAATCTAGATGAACATACAGATAATATTACATATTTTAAAGTGTACATAAAACTAAGTTTAATTTTATCAGCTTAATTGATTATAGAAAGCTACATGACAAATAATAGAGATATATTGATGGTAATTTTACATTTGTGTGATGAAAATATATATGAATGTGTATATACATACATAAATGTAGAATGCTTTCAGCACATAAGTGCTGGGATTCAGAATTTCACATAATTTTTCACTTAAAACAGAAATATGTTAATAGCAACTAGATTTATCTCATTTCTTTAAAAATTTTCCTAATTTATGCAGTTTTATTTACCAAGTTTTTGACATTGAGCATGTATCATGTGAGAGTCAATAAAACACGTTTGTTACTTCTCAGAAAATTATTGCATCTATAATTACATGTTTAAGAAATTTCAGATGTTTCTTAGAATCCAGGTTCTAATTGTCATATATAATTATTTCATGCAATCATAATAAAAAGTCTGTGAGATTAATATCATTATCTCAAAATTTTAGAGAATGAGGTTCATGGGAGTCACTTGCTCAAGGACATATGGGTAATAGCATGCAGCACATTATCATGACCTTTGAACCATACATCATCAGAGGAAGAAGAGGGAAAGAAAATGATAAGATTGAGATTCATTTTTGACAAATATTTGACTGAAGATTGAATATATTTCCAAAAATGTTTGTTGGAATAGAATCCTTACCTTTAATTATCTCCTTTCCTGAAAGCAGAAAGGATAATAATAATCATATTTGAAGTGGAACAGTCATGGCTGACAGGACACATAAGCAATTCAGAAAATAATTTAAGTGAATTCGAAACCATTTTGAGCATATAGCCATTATTCTATTCACCTTAGAGTTTGCAAGTCATGATTAATTGTGGAGGAAAATGTTTGAAGAATATATCCTTTGAAAAGGGGGCAGAGGTGAATGAACTCAAAAGAGAGTAAAGATGATTCACATTTTTGGAATATAAAATTCTCGTGATCCTCAAAGACAGACAGAATCTGATTCATTTCAAGCAGGTCATATGATACTGCTGCTGACTTCTACTTGTTTAATTTATAAGTTGTGCGGGCACAGATTTCACACTTCACGAGGTATTAACTATGTTCAGGTATTCTGGCACTTCAAGAAGTAATTCTGTGCCTGTTTAAAATGTTGCATGCTGAATGCATAATGGCTCCAGTAAGCAAAAAAATAAATTTTAGATTCAAAAGGAGTAAGATATAAAATGGAAGGAAAAGAGAACTTTGAAATACTCTCTTTTCTTCCTTACAATAAATATGGCTATAGTTCAGATGTGGGACTCGAATTATTTGCATAAATATCACCTGAAATTTTACTCAATTCAAAATGGGCTTTATGACATCATGAAATAATTGAAAACAAATTAAAATACACTGGCTTTGACAGCCCATTCACTAAAAATGGAAAAGCAAAAAGTACTTAGTCTTAAGTGGTCAATTTATAAGAAAGCAAGTGTTAATTTCAGAGACCTGGGGTATTTAATATAGCACTGCAGAGACCACCACTCTACATGAACACATCCAGTGCATTTCACTGGGTGTTCTCAACTTGCAAAACTATACAACTTCACAATATTTGTCTTCCAATGCCATTTTCTTGTTATAAATCTCACAAATTAAAAGGATCAGAGTGTTTAGAATTGTGATACTAACAGAGTAAACAACCATATTATTTCTAGTTTGGAAGAGAGATGATAATGATTTTCAGGATAGAAGGAATGCTATATGCATTGACTTGCCATAAGGAAAAAATTTTTTGATAATAAAGATACTTTTTTCTTTCATTTTAATAAAATTAAAACCTTGTGGAAACCTAAATGAATTTTCATATGACATCCAAAATACTATCATCACAGTAACTTATTATCATTTAAAAAAACAGTATTATGAAAGTCATATGAAGGAGGTGGTCCTCTGATACCTATGAGGAATTATTTAATTTAGGAGACCTTTGGGCAAGTCTGTAGGAGACTGTCTTGATTGAATAATTGATGTGGAAGACTTAGCCCATAGTGGGTATGATTATTCTCTAGGAAGATCAATAAAGATGGATAAGAACTGGCTGAGCATTTGGGAAAGCAAATATACAGCATTGGTCCTTGCCCTATACTCTTGCTGTGAACATGATGTGATCATTCTCTCTCCTCCTAATAGTGTATCTGTCCAGTGATGTTGGATTGTAATCTGAGATTGTGTGCTGGAATAGATGTGCTTGTTCCCCTGAAAAGGTATGTAGTAAATAAAGCCTTATGTATATTAATGTATTCAAAATTTTATTATACATTGGAGACAACTGGAATATTTAGAAAATGCATCCACTTTACAGAGTCTGATTTTATTTGATGTGACATCAGTATTTTCATGATGTGCCAAGTGACTCATGTGCAGTGAATTGTGAGAAACACTGTGTTTTAAATTACTTTTAGAGAGTAAAAATTATATATCTCATAAAAGAATATGATATCTTTGATTTTCTGTGAAGTTTTTAATTACATTTGTTCATAGACAATTCAATACATGTATATATTGTTGGCTGATAACACTCATACCCTTTTATCCACCTCCCACCTCTACAAGCCATCCCTCTTCCCAACAATTCTCCATCAAACTTTCATGTGCTTTTCTTTTATCCACTGCTTTGAAAAAGCCCCTCTGAACATGAAGGTGGAGCTTTCCTCATGAGCATGATGGACTATGAGAGGCAGTATCATTGAAGAAAATGACTCCATCTCGTCCAGCAGCACTCAACAACCAATAGTTCTCCAGGGAGAGGCATGCCTGGTAGTTTTTATACATTCATCCTCTGATTTCAGATTACATATAATCAGAAAACAAAAATATCACACAATAAAGTATGTTCACATATTAATATTTAATTCAGTATGACTACATGCATATACTTCTCTGACATCATATTATATATAAAAATCCAATGACGAGTACTCACTTTGGCAGCACATATACTAAAATTGGAACAATACAGAAAAGATTAGCATAGCCCCTATACAAGGATGGCATGCAAATTCGTGAAAGCTCCATATTAAAAGAAAATCCAATGATGAGATTGGAGGGTTGAAGACCATGTGTGTCTATATCATGTCATCTAATTTTTAGAAAGCCACATGAATGACTTAGAAAGTACTAGATGACAGTACTGCATTAATAAAAAATCATGAAAGTTGTTAGAAAACATACTCAGATGATAGTTTAGAAAAGGAAATAGTAATTTTAAGTAAATAAATTTTATTTAAAGATATATTCGTTATTCACAATATTATGCCATTACATAATTCTGTTCAAGCTTAGTTGTTTGCTAAATCACTAATCTTTCACTTTCTTGTCTTAGTCCATTTCCTTCTCATATGGTCGAATATCACAGGCTGGATAATTTATGAATAATACTTTATTCAACTCACAGTTCTAGATGCTGGAAAGTCCAAAAACATGGTGTTGGCACCTGGCAAAGGTCTTTGTGCATGGTGGAAGAGCAAGTAGATACTGAAAAGATAGAAAAGCAAATTGAACTAAACTTAAACTTTTATCAAGATCCCACTGTCCAGAGGCAGGCATTATTCTATTCATGGGGACAGAGTCCATAAGATATAATGACCCAATAAAGCTCCCAACTCTTGATATAATTGCAACTGAAGTTGAATTTAAGTATGAGTTTGAGCAGAAGCATTCAAACCATTGCACCTATCAAAACACTTCTCAAAAGCTGATAAGAATATTGAGGATTGAAAATAAATCACGTATCATTTGTTAATTGAACTTTAGCATCTGTTTGAATTTTAGCCATCATATCAAGATAAAAGTGGACACAAATGCTTTCTACCTGTGAAAAATGGCAAAATCCATGTCACTAATACATGTGTGTGTATAAAATCACATATGTAATACACACAGAACCATTTATCTATGTATGTATATGTGTGTGGTTGATTCTATTTATTTGCCCTATATTTTAACTTTTTTATTCATTTTTTAATTTTACAAGCATATAGAGTACTTCAATCCCTGTTTCCCTCCATCCCCCCTCCTTCCCATTCCTCTCTCTTTCCCTCTCAATCCATTCCACTCCTTCCTACCCTCCGACCTGGCCAGGGTTCCCTCTGGCTTGTCCACTTTTGTGGAGGTCAGGCCTCTGTGACATACCAAGTTGCCCCTCCTCTGGACACCCCCACTAATAGAGGCATTTCACTTCACTCATCCAGCTCTAGTTCCTAAGATTTCCCCTGTGTATTCTTATCTCTTTTCAGTCCCTCATAGTCTGTGGAGGCATGTTGATATTTCAGTCATTTTGCAGGTCTGATAAGGACATTACTTGTCCTATTAATCCTTACCTGACAAAAATTCCAGTTGCACAGAACGTAAGTCATTACTTTCTAATGTCTGCCACCAGGTTTCTGACATCGATAGGAAAGAAAAAAAGTGCTAAAAATAAAAATATGATTATTGCTTGTGTCACTTACTCTTATCTGTTATTGTGAGACAAGACTCAAAGTCAAGTAACTTAGAGGGAAAAAGGGAGATTTATTTAGCTTTCAGTTCCAGTGGGGAGATATAGTCCATTATGACAGAAAAGGCATAGCTGGCTGGCAGAAGCTGGAGGGAGTCTAAGTCACGTCCTTCAAAAGAGACTGAGAGCTGCAAAACTGCCAACTGCAAGAGCAGACCTCTCTTAGAAGTAGAGTGGAGCTAATCCACCTCAACACCACTTCCTGTGACTGCTTTCCTCCAGCAAGGCTCCACCTCTTAAAGATTGAAACACATGAACCTGTGGGGGATGACTCACATTTCAAACCATGACATTGCTTGTGCTCCCTATTCAACTATTTTGTTCATGATTATGTCAAAACTGGGGTATAGTTACATGGGACACATAATTTGGAGAATATGAAAAACATGAGTTTCTCTCTAAACAGGAAATGCAGAATGCTAGAATCATTTGTGTGGTTTATTGTATCAGTTTCTGAAGGCTGAATTTCCTGAAGTATTTTATTAATATCAAGATTTTAAATATTGCTGAAATTTTCCATAATGCAGACTATAAGTCTCTTAGAAAAGATGAAAACATAATACATGTGAAGTAGATATCTATGTGTTTTTTATTAAATTTTTGAACTTATGGAAGCAATTCATTCAATTTTACCAAATTAAAACTATCAAATTGTGACTTTTGCTTAAAATTAGCCATTATGTTGTGCTATTATAGGAGATACCAGCGGAATTCATCAGTTATTTGAAAAAAATCAACATTACCTCTTGTGGAGTTGGAAGGGCAGATATTATAACTAAACAGAAACCAAGATTTGGAAATTATGAGAGTGATAGCAAAATTCACGGGAGTTGGAAGAGTTGAGGAAGATGAACAGCAAGGTGCTGTATTAAAAAAGGCTGAGAGGACCATGAAAGCAAATGGAATGACTTACTAGAGTTTCTGCACTCTAACTCTAATTGAAGTATGATGTTGCTGAATAGTATGAGACTCTTTACAGAGCACACCACTGTGATTAGGGAGTGGGTACAGGTGAAAATCAATAGCTAAGCAAATCAAGGGCTTAAAAAAGAAGTCTGCAAGTGCCAGGCATGGCAGCTCAATGATATCATCAGCACCCCAGGTTCCCACTAGCTTTGCCATCCTTAGAATGTAATCCTGATTCTTACGCTCTGTAGAGGGCTGATGAGGCTCTTGTCATGTTCAGATTTCAAGAAGAATAAAGAAGAAAGTGGGAAAGGTGAAACAGTATACGGCCTCAGAGTCTGTTGCCTTTAAAAAAGCTTTCCCAGAAAGTCTACTAATTACTAACATTTAAACACTGTTTACCAGAATCATGCCTTGTGAATAATCCATGGGGACCTCCAAAGTGTTTTTTCATAATCTCGATATAAAAAGACTTGAGTTTTAGAATTAAAACCAGTATTCGTTGCAGACTCACTGAAAGTGACCAAACAATATAAATGAAAATGACTGTATATTAGAACTGACTGAATCTTAAGTGATTACTACTCTCCATTTGCAAGTAATCACAATGGAATCATTCCATGTTTCTATTCCTAAAATATCGCTATTCTGAAGTTCAGTGTGATGTAAGGCACAAAGAGAAACCAAATAATAGCATAGTTAAAGTACATACTTACTCAATTTGCTTATTTTCTCTGCAATATTCAAATTAATTTTATCTACTCTATCATTTGTTCAGAAATTGCCTAAGCTACCACTTCATATTTTCACAAGTGAGTTCAGAAAAAGTAAGAACCTTTGATTGTGGCTATAGCTAATTTACAAGGCCTTTGAAAACTGAGTTGCAAAGTTTAATTTAAGCTAGATATGACTTGTCTTTTTTGATGTTTCCAGTCTAGTGCATGAAGGAAGTTTTTAATCTTAACTTTTCATTCTTAGTAAATTGATGCAGCTTTCAGCTTACACTTTTCCTGATTAGTTTTCCTTTTGTTAGACTATGTGGAGCAATGGAATGTGCCTTTTGTGTTTATTTGTATCTTTCATTGTGCAATCATTGAACTCATAATGTGTGCCTCAATCACAATCTAGTAAGGAAGAGGTAGCTGGAGCACTCTACAGTGAATGCAGGTTTTTAAAAAGGGGGAATTCATTTTTAATTTAATTCTATTCTTTGACCATTTTATAGATAAATACAATGAATTTATGTCATTTCACTCCTTATATCCCAATTTTGTCTATCTTTCATCCCATTTAAAACTTTCCTCTTCTCAAACTTTCTCCCTCTTCATTTCATGTCTTCTTGTGTAACCACGGGTTTCCTCAGAATTGTCTGTATTGGCATGTGCGTAAGCCCCAGCTGCAGTACGGATATAAGTATCCCACTAGAGAAATTAATTCCCTTCCCACAGTCTGCATTTAACTTCAATAGTCCCTCAGTGAGTTATGCTGTCTCGAGGTTTTCTATCTTTCCCATATGAAGCATTAACAAGGCAAATCTTATTCAAGTCTTGTGATCATAAACACAGGTGCATTGAGATCCACAGAAAGACAAACACCACATGTAATCTCTTTCAAGTGGATCCTAATCAAACAATGTCTTCTGATGCAGATAACTTAAAACAATCTTAAAATAAGAGATTTTATCATCACCACAGGTCATTATTCTAAACAATAGCAAAAATATACGTCTTTTTGAGATCTCAGCAACTGCTATAGATACTACAGAATTTTAATAAGATTTACATGAGCTTAACCTGAGCATTTTTATGTGTAGATATGTTCATGTGTTTGTGGGTGTTAACGTATATGAGCACACATATGTGTAAAGATCCGAGGTCATCCTTGGGAATCTTTTCTCAGGTGTCATCCACCTTGAATTTTTTCTTCTTTCTTCCCTTTCGCCTGATTTTTTGAGACAGAGCCTCTCAATTGGACCTGGGGCTCCCTGATTAGGCAGGCTAGGTCGCCTGCCCAGTGAGCCTCAGAGAGCTACTTGGTTCTTTTGTCCCCAGAGTTGGGATTACAAGTACAGGCCATGACAATTGACTTTTTTAATGTGGATTCTAATAGTCAAATCTAAGTCCTTATGCTTATAGGCCCCAATTGGACAGAATATGAACTGTAAGATATCATATTTTATGATGTATAAAGTTCAGTTCATAATGTAATATTGTATTCCTTATCCCCCTGCACCTGATTACTCAGTATCAAATACTTTTAGTGAGATATAACTTCTGAACATAAAATTTGTTTTTCTTCTTCTATATTTGTATTGTTCCTAAACTAAAAAAAAAAAAAAAGAATCAAGGAAGTATTATACATAGTAAATGTTATGTGATTTCCACTTCTCAGTTTACAGATAGAACTTGTCAAGATTTGAATGTAAATTGTTTCCCACAGGCTCACATGTTTGAATCCTTAGTTGATGTTTGGAAAGGTCATGGCAAACTTTGAGAGGTGGAGATTTGCTGGGGGAAGGTATGTTACAGACATGAGCCTTGAGATTGATTAGCCCTGTCCTGCTCTACTAGGAGTCTTTTCTTGCAATTTGCCATCTAGCTCTCTCAGATTGATGTCTGTAGTGACCTAAGCCTCCTCCAACTTCTGCTAGCCAGCCACATCTTTTCCACCATAATGGAATGTATCTCCCCTATGGAACCCTAAGTCAAATAAGTCTCCCTTTCTCTCTTTAGTCACTTGAGTGTGAGTGGTGTCTCATAGCAGCATAAAGACTAACTGCAACAGAACTGTAGCCCTGTAGGAGCATCTATTACTACATAAAAATTGTACCCTAAAAAAAGAAAAAATATGAAGAAAAACAAATATCGTCCCAAATCTGAATCATTTACTTTTTTGTAGTCTTCAAGTTGTGGGTCAGGACTCAACCAACGCATTACTAAGAAGAAAGAGTAATGCTGGAGGTATGGCAATATCCCATCTCAAATTATTCTACAGACACACATAGTAACAAAAACTATATGGTACTGACACAAAAAAGTCATAAAGACCAATGGATGAATGAAAATATAGAACCAAGAAATAAATCTATGTAACTATATCCACCTAATTTTCAGAAAACAGTGTCAAAAACATATATGGGGAGCCTGTTTAACGAATGGTGCTGACCAAGATCCTTGGAGGCAAGGGATTGACAGCCACAGTAGTGTTCCTATGCTTAAGGGGAACACAGGAAAGGGTTCAGGAAAAGGCCACTGGGTCCTTGTAGGTCATCAAAGGGGAGGGACCAGAGGAGAGTCAGGCATGCACAAGAAAAGACTCTGGGAATTGGGGCGGGAGGCTCTGGGGGATGGAGAAGGAGGGGGGAGGGGAGGGGGAACAGGGGGTTGGGGGGGGGGAGGGAGGGAGGGAACTGGTGTACCTATTAAGTTTGTATGAGCTGAAATAATAATAAAAAATGTATTATAAAAAAAACAAATGGTGCTGAGAAAATGGATAGCCACACATGTAAAATAATGAGACTAGACTAATACCTCTCATTCTGTCCAAAAACAATTTCACAATGGATCAAGACCTTAATGTAAGACCTAAAACAGAAACCGTTAATAGAAAACATAAGTAAAATGCATCAAAATATAGACACAGACAAGAACTTTCTGGAAAGGACTCCAATAGAACAGGAAGTTATTCTAGAAATTGACAAACATAATTACATGAAATTCATTAGCTTGTACACAGGAAAGAGAACCATCACCACAATGAAGAGAGGGCTTCAAGAATGGGAGAAAAATCCTTCGTTTCTAATTACATGTCACTCAGAACATTTCCTCCAAGAGTATATTTAGAAAACTGAAAGAAATAAATATCAAGGAACAAATCATTCAATTAATAAGTGAGCTAACAAATTAGAAAGGAGGTAAGCTCCGCCCGTGGCCGCCCACCAGAACCCCAGGTCAGCCCAAAGGGACCCGGCTCCGACCCCACCATCCAGCCGGAGTCGCATGCAGGGCTGAGGGACAAGGAGGACCTACCCCTGTGCCCGGGCTCCGCCATAGCTCCCCTCGGGTTAGATAGCTCCATGCCGACGCCCCCATCCTCCCTTTACCCCACCCCGCTCCGCCGGTCGGGGCCCGCACCCGGTCCATCCAGGCCTCACCCCGCGACCTAGGTAAGCTCCGCCCGCGCCCGCCCACCAGAACCCCAGGTCAGCCCAAAAGGACCTACCCCTGTGCCCGGGCCCCGCCATAGCTCCCCTCGGGTTAAATAGCTCCACGCTGACGCCCCCATCCTCCCTTTCCCCACCCTGCTCCACTGGTCGGGAAGCGCGCGCGGTCCAGCCGGGCCTCACCCACGACCTAACTTAACCAGGTGTCACATTACTTTCTTGCAGTCCTTGATGGAGGCCTATTTTCTCTACTGTAACATGGTCACTTCTCTCCTTGTTTCTGGTGTGGCCCTCCAACCCCATCCCTCCTGTTCATAATCCTTGCAATTACTGTAGGTAATACATAGATTTACCTGTGATTGTTTCAAGATGGACTGGGTGGGTTTGGTATTAGGTGCCACCTATTAGGGAGTACATACGGCACTTAATTTTCTGGGTCTGGGATACTTCATTTAATATAATTGTTTCTAATGACATTCATTTCCCGGCAAATTTCAATAATTCATCTTTTTGGTATAACCCCCCATACAGCAGAGGTTCACCTCGATAGCTCAAGCACAACCATGTTCATAGCAGCACTGTTTACAATAGCAAAGACATGGAATCAACCTAAATGTCCAACAGTTGACTAGTGGATAAGAAAACTGTGGTACATCTATACAATGGAGTACTACTCAGCCATCAAAAATGATGGATTATTGGAATTTGCCGGGAAATGGATGTCATTAGAAAAAATTATATTAAATGAAGAATCCCAGACCCAGAAAATTAAGCGCCGTATGTACTCCCTAATAGGTGGCTCCTAATACCAAGCCCACCCAGTCCATCTTGAAACAATCACAGGTAAATCTATGTATTACCTACAGTAATTGCAAGGATTATGAACAGGAGGGATGGGGTTGGAGGGCCACACCAGAAACAAGGAGAGAAGTGACCATGTTAGAGTAGAGAAAATAGGCCTCCATCAAGGACTGCAAGAAAGTAATGTGACACCTAGTTAAGTTCACAATTCGCTCCTGATCATTTACAACTAAGGGAGTATGAACTCACCAGAAGGGGTGGGCATATAGTCCGGCAGATTAAAAAGTAACCATTTTGCAAATGGGTGATTGAACCCTCCCATTGCCTAATGCCATATGACCCTGCGATTCCACTTTTGGGTATAAGTATTACATCTACCCTTGAATGTGCTCTTATAATAAGACTCCAGTTTAACAGCTTTCTGTCTCTGGCCAGGGGGTGACATACAGTGCCCATCACGATGGAGTGAAGGGCATTACAGGAGCAACAAAACTGCAAAAGAAAATCAACGAACCACTATCCAGAACTTCAGAGACTCTATATCAACCACCTAGAACTAGGCCAGACTAATCTCTCCCCATCCTGAAGCTCAGGACATTTGCGGAAGAGGGGTCGGTAAGAGTGTAAGAGCAAAAGGATGGGAGGAGCAATGATTTGCAAGATACTCCACACAAGTTAGGGCCGAAGCAATCATAATTGGATATTGCATGCCCGGTGCAATGTCCAACACACTATTGACCTCATAAAGTCTAGCATCTGCTAAAGGCACCAAGATCCTTGGAGGCAAGGGATTGACAGCCACAGTAGTGTTCCTATGCTTAAGGGGAACACAGGAAAGAGTTCAGTGAAATGCCACTGGGTTCTTGTACGTCATCGGAGAGGAGGGCCCAGAGGAGAGTCAGGCATGCACAAGAAAGGACTCTGGGAATTGGAGCGGGAGGCACTGGGGGATGGGGCGGCAGGGGTGAGGGGAGGGAGAGCAGGGGGTTCGGGGGGAGGAGGAGGGAGAGGGAACTGGTGTACCTATTAAGTTTGTATGAGCTGAAATAATAGTAAAAATGTATTAATAAAAATATAAAAAAGGTATCGATATTAAGCACTGTGAGGAAAGGCAAGTCAATTTAAAAAAAAACAAATTATAAAGACAATTCTCAAAAGAAAAAGTACAAATGATGAATAAATATTTTCTAAAAAGTGTTGATATTCTTAGTCATCCAGAGAAGACAAATAAAATTGGGTTGAGATTAACTTCAGTGAGAATAGCTGTCCTGAAGAAAATAAATGTGATATAAAAGTAGAGGGAGGACTACTGGGGGGAAGATAGGAGAACAGCAAGATGGGCGTAAGATTGAGCAAAGAGAACAGGGAAAAGGGGAATAAATAAGAAAAAAGCAGAAGGACATATACATACAAAGACATCATAATAAAACTCATTCTTGCATGTTAACTCAAAAATATTTTCAAAATGATGCCAAGTACTTTGCACCAGGAGAATAGCAAAGAGTTCTTGAGGACATCTCAAGAATCATCAAGGCCCCTCCTATCCCAGGCTCCAAGATGTGAAAGTATAGACTTATCCGAAAGACATACCTTAAGAACAGAGCACTGCTAAAGACCCTGCTCACATAGGGACATGGAAGACATTGATTCCACAGTATTCATCTCATCATGTTCAGCTGGCAACCAAGACAGGAGGCACTAGTAGACCCAAGAAGCTTGGATACTTCTCTTGCTGGAGAAAGATCTAGATGTCACTGATCTGGTATTGATTTTGTAGGCATATTGGATACAAGAGTTATGGGATCATTGAGGCCTTGACCTGAATTGCAAAGTAAGGTCAAGGATGCCAGATCATGTGCAGCAGTGGTGGATTCCCTACCCGAAGCCCCTGATAAGGCAATGTGCAAAGTCATGAAATTAAAGCCAAAGGTAAAATGGACACTTCAGGAAGAGATTGACAAGAAGGAGCAACACCTGTGAGTTGAACCGATCCAAGAGATAGTCCATGTGGTCTCCTACCAGCATGGCTATAGGAATGAAAGAGCCCAAGTCTTTTGGAGTTCATATCAAGCTTTCATTATATGATGGCAAACATAGAATTCCAGTATTTAATATCTGTCCTACTGGCTTTCAATCTTATGTTTTTGTGTCAACCCTCCTTTCTATGTTCCTGGTCTTCCCTTTTAGAAAGAGAATGTTTATGTGCATAAATTATTTTTTAATTTTACAAGGACACATGACTAAAAGGTTTGCTTTAAATCTCAAAGGACACTTTGAAGTTAGACTTTTGGACAATGCTCATACTATTATGAACACAGACATTTTAAATATTTGAAAATTGTGTGTGTGTGTGTGTGTGTGTGTCAGAGGGCAATGTGTGTGTCTCTGTGGAGGGCCAAGAGTGACTTTGGGAATCATTCTGGATTGCTTCTACCTTCTTCTTGCTTCTCTCTGGGATTCTCAGACACCACCTACCAGGGCCGTAAGTATAGACTACCACCCTTTCTGCCAATGCATGGGACCTGGGATCTGAACTCAGGACCTTCTGCTTGCAAGACAGAGTCTTAACCCCTGAGCCATCTCTCTAGCCCATCCATACGATTTTTTGAGATGAACTAAGTGTTCTGTTCATTATTACATGAACATGAATGTTTAGGGTCCAGGGACAGAATGTGGTATAAATAAAAAACGTCCTAGGGTTTTATGTTTTCTTTTATATATTTTTATCGTGTGTGTGTGTGTGTGTGTGCGTGCGTGTGTGTGTGTGTGTGTGTGTGTGTGTGTGTGAAAAACGTCCTAGGGTTTTATGTTTTCTTTTATATATATTTTTAGTGTGTGTGTGTGTGAAAGGGCTTTGAGTGTCCCTGTGGAGGACCAAGGATGACTTCGGGAATCACTTGGATTACTTCTACCTCCTTTTGGCTTCACTCTGTGATTTCCAGACTCCACCCGCCCGGGCCTGATGTTTTTATGTAGGACTTGGGATCCGAACTCAGGACCTTCTGCTTTCAGAGACAGATTCTTAACCCCTAAGCCATCTCTCCAGGCCAGGGCTTATGTTTTAAAAGCCCTTTTCTCAGCTTGTTATGCCATTGAGAAGTGTTTGGATTGTAATGACAATAAATCTCATCAGGGGATTAATCTATTGATAAGCTCATCTGTGCATGAGATACTAAGAAGTTGGCCTTCTTGGGGTGAATAGCTCAGGACAAGTGCATATTCTCATATGATATATCTTGTCCCTGTTCCTTCCTCTTCCTCCCAGGTTCCAGCTCCTCTGTCCTCTAACATGTATTCACATTGCCATGACATTTTGCTTTGTATCAGGTCCAAAGCAACAGATCCAGCTAACTTTAGACTGAAATCATTAGCCAGCATAAATCTTTCCTCCTTTTAAACTGTTTTTCTCAGGTATTCATTATAGCAATGAGAAGGTATCTAACACACTCACCCCATTTCCTAAAATTCCCATCCCTCACTGGCAAAGTACTCCAGGTCTTCATTCTCTTTGTCTGAAACATGCTTATTCCCCCAAATAGTACTTCTCATTTTCCCCTTACTTCTTGCAAATCTCTGCTCATGTGCCACATACTTAGAGGAGACATTCTAAAGCAACATACCTCCATCTACTCTTCATTCTCCTTTACCTCACTTCATGTTTCTTCTTAGTATTTATCACTATCTGGCACTCCAAAATATTGTTAATGTATTCATTCTAGGTCTCCACCACCAAACATGTATATTTAGTCATAAATTACAGACACTAGAGAGTACTTGTAAAAATGTCAATGTTCAGTATTCATTTTTCAGAATGAGAAAGATGTTTTTATTGGATACTAGGAAGATATGTATTTCATATTTGTGTTCTTCCTCCTTTTCTGAGATGATGCATGTCTACCTCTTGATATTAAGAAATTTCTCCCTTTCACCCCACCCCGTTCCGCCGGTCGGGACGCGCACGCGGTCCAGCCAGGCCTCACCCCGTGACCTAGGTAAGTCTCCGTATGCGCACCGCCCACCAGGACCCCAGGTCAGCCCAAAGGGACCCGGCTCCGACTCCCACCATACAGCCGGAGCAGCGCGTGGGGCCGAAGGACGAGGAGGACCTACCCCTGCGCCCGGGCACGCCCCAGCTGCCCTCGGGTTAAATAGCTCCGCCCCCACGCCCCCATCCTCCCTTTATCTCACCCCACTCCACTGGTCCGGACACGTGCGCGGTCCAGCCGGGCCTCACCCTGCAACCTAGGTAAGTCTCCGCCCGAGCCTGCCCACCAGGACACCAGGCCAAATAATTCAGTTTAGTGAAATTGAAAGATCTTAAGAGTTAAAATGACAATGCCAAAGTCAAAGTGCAAATCCATTAGAAGCAACACTCAAGTAAACAAATTTCCCACTGAAGAAATTAATCCCATAATGTTAGACTCCAACAAGAACAAACCCCCGGAAAAAGGCCAAGAAAGCCTGATCCAGGATAACGACTTTCAAAATATGATCATTACCATGTTCAATACTATGAAAGAGGAAATCCGGGAGGAATTACATAATCGAAATCAATTGCTTTGAAGAGGAACACAACAGACATTTGGAGGACTTGAGAAAAACAGTGCAAGAAACAAAAAGTGGCATAGAGCAGTTAAAACAGACTCAAGCAGAGTTTAAAACTGAGCTACAAGACAAGTTATCTTCAACCCAGAACGCCACAGAGAGTCTGATCAACAGAACTAACGAAGCAGAAAACAGAATTTCAGACCTTGAAGATAAAGTGGGAGTACTAACCAGCTCAATGGAAGACGTTGTTAAAGCCAAAAAGATACTTGAGAGAAATATCCAAGAGATATGGGACACCCTGAAGAAGCCTAACATGCGTATTCATGGAATACCAGAGTAAGAATCTCAAAATACCACCCCTGAGGAAATTTTTCAAACGATCATCAAGGAAAACTTTCCTCATCTAAAAAAAGAGAGGCACATCCATATACAAGAGGCATTCCGCACCCCAAACAGATACGACCAAAATAGAAGCACGCCACGGCAAATAATAGTTAAAACACTCCACATTCAAGATAAAGCACTGGTGCTGAGAGCTTCAAGGGAGAAAAAACAAGTCACTTTTAAAGGTAAACCTATTAAAATAACAAATGACTTCTCAGTCGAAACAGTAAAAGCAAGAAGAGCTTGGAGAGACATACTTCAAGTATTGAATGAGCAAAAATGTCAACCCAGGCTGATTTACCCTGCAAAACTATCAATCATGATCGAGGGAGAAAGAAAAATCTTCCAGCACAAAGACAACTTGAAGGGATACATGTCCACCAAACCAGGCCCTCAAAAAATGCTAGAAATGATACTCAAGCGTGAAGAAAAAAACAGGCATATCCAGGAGAACAGAAGGCAAATATAACACCATTAAAAGCGAAGCAATACACTTATAGAAACTACTAAACATAATAAATGTCTGGAATTAAAAATAGTTTCTCCATTATAACACTAAATGTTAATGGAATTAACTCACCGATCAAGAGACACAGATTACAAACTTGGATTAAAAATCACAATCCATCAATCTGCTGCCTGCAAGAAACCCATCTCACCACAAAAGATAGGCACGCTCTAAAAATAAAAGGCTGGTCAACAATTCTACAAGCAAATGGAAGCAGAAAACAGGCAGGGGTAGCCATTATGCTATCAGACAAAGTGGACTTCAAACCAAAGAAAATTATAAGAGACAAGGATGGATACTGCATTTTAGTCACAGGTACAATTCACCAGGAAGACTTCACAATACTGAACATATATGCACCCAATACGGACCCCTCCACATTCATTAAGAAAACACTACAGCGTCTAAAGCAAGAAATCAACCCCCAAGCAATAATTCTTGGGGACTTCAACACAGCCCTCTCAACATGGAATAGATCAACAGATCAAAAGCTTAACAGAGACACTTTGGAACTTAATCAAACCCTGAAAGAAATGGACCTTACAGATCTCTATCGAAGTTTTCACCCATGCACCAAAGAATACACATTTTTCTCAGCAGCACACGGAACTTTATCCAAAAAAGATCACATATTGGGCCAAAAAATGAAGCTACACATATACAAGAAAGTTGAAATTCTAACCTGTGCCCTATCAGACCACCACGGCCTAAAGCTGGACATCCACAATACATCAAACAAGAGAAAATACACTAACTCTTGGAAACTTAACAATATGATGCTGAGTGAGAACTGGATTCAGGAAGAAATTAAAAAGGAAATTCAAGATTTCCTGAAAGTGAATAATAACGAAAATACAACTTACCAAAATCTCTGGGACACAATGAAAGCTGTTCTAAGAGGTAAGTTCATAGCTGTTAATGCCTACATCAAAAAAATGGAAACATCAGAAATAAACAACTTAACAATGCAGCTTAAAGCTTTAGAGAAACTAGAGAAATCTGATCCCAAAGGTAGTAGAAGAGAGGAGATTAGCAAAATAAGGGGAGAAATATCTGAAATCGAAATTAAGAAAACGATAGAAAAAATCAACCAGTCAAAAAGCTGGTTCTTTGAAAAATTCAATAAGATTGATACACCCCTAGCTAAATTAACCAAAAGCAAGAGAGAGAAAATGCAAATTAACAAAATTAAAAATGAACATGGAGTTATCACTACTGATACCCAAGAAATCCAGAGAATTATAACATCATATTTCAAAAACTTATACTCTGTGAAGTTTGACAACACAAAAGAGATGGATGAATTTCTAAGTAAACACAACTTACCTAAATTGAATCAGGAAGTTGTGAATTATTTGAATAGTCCTATACCATATAAGGAAATTGAGGAATTAATCTCGAATCTTCCCACTAAAAAATGTCCTGGACCAGATGGATTCAGCACAGAGTTCTACCAGACACTTAAGGAGTTAATAACACCAATACTCCTTAAACTGTTCCATCAAATAGCAAAGGAAGGAACACTACCAAATTCCTTCTATGAAGCTAATATCGTTTTAATCCCAAAACCTAATAAAGATTCACTTAAAAAAGAAAACTATAGGCCGATCTCTCTGATGAACACAGACGCAAAGATTCTCAACAAAGTCTTAGCAAATCAGATTCAAAAACATATTGAAAACATCATTCACGGAGACCAAGTAGGCTTCATCCCCGGTACACAAGGTTGGTTCAACATACACAAATCAATAAATGTAATTCATCATGTAAACCATTCCAAAGTCCAAGACCACATGATACTCTCGATAGATGCAGAAAAAGCTTTTGACAAGATCCAACAGCCTTTTATGATCAAAACGCTAGAGACAGTAGGAATGGAAGGAACCTTTATCAATATAATAAAAGCTGTATACAACAAGCCCACAGCAAGGATTATGCTCAATGGGGAACAATTGGAAGCATTCCCACTTCGATCAGGAACTAGACAAGGCTGTCCACTCTCACCACTTCTATTCAATATTGTACTTGAAGTCTTAGCTGAAGCCATAAGACAAGAAAGGGACATAAGAGGGATTCAAATCGGCAAGGAAGAAATCAAGCTATCCCTATTTGCAGATGACATGATCTTATACCTGAGTGATCCCAAAAACTCCACCAGGAAGCTCCTGGAACTAATTGAGAAGTTCAGCAGGGTGGCAGGATACAAAATAAATGTGCAAAAATCAGAGGCCTTCCTATATGCCCAGAATGAAAGAAGTGAAAAAACCTTGAGAGAAACTACCCCATTCACTATAGCCCCTAAAAAAATGAAATAACTTGGTATAAACCTAACCAAGGAGGTAAAAGACCTTTACAATGAAAACTTTAAAACCCTAAAGAAAGAAATTGCAGAAGATACCAGAAGGTGGAAAGACCTCCCTTGTTCCTGGATTGGCAGAATCAACATCGTAAAAATGACCATCCTACCAAAGGCAATATATAGATTCAATGCTATACCAATCAAAATCCCAAAGCAATTCTTCAAAGAAGTTGACCAAACAATCTCAAAGTTCATATGGAGGCACAAAAGTCCCAGGATAGCAAAGACAATCCTGAGTAACAAAAACACTGCTGGAGGTATTGCCATACCAAACCTTAGTCAATACTACAAATCCATAGTTATAAAGACAGCCTGGTACTGGCTCCAAAATAGACACACAGATCAATGGATAAGGATTGAAGACCCAGATATAAGCCCACAAAGTCACAGCCATTTGGTCTTTGACAAAGGGGCCCAAAGAATCCAATGGTAAAAGAGCAGCATCTTCAACAAATAGTGCTGGCAAAACTGGATCTCCACATGCAGAAGATTAAAGCTGTGAACTGTTTTGTCACCATCGTACAAGAACTATAATTCCAAATGGATCAAGGACCTTGATATCAGGCCAGAGACTATAAAAACCATAGTTGAAAGGATAGGGAACTCCCTCGAGCTGATTGGGCTAGGCCAACATTTCCTAAACAGACATCCAATGGCACAGTCACTGCTACCAACTCTCAACAGTTGGGATCTTGTGAAATTAAAGAGCTTCTGTTCAGATAAAGAGATTGTAATGGGAGCTCAATGGCAACCCACAGAATGGGAGAAAATCTTCACTAACCACACATCTGATAGAGCTCTACTGTCCAGAGTGCATAAAGAACTTAGAAAACTAAACACCAAGGAAACCAATGGCCCAATTAAAAAATGGGCCCTGGAACTTAAAAGAAACTTTACCAGGGATGAAATTAAATGTCTAACAAATCTAAAAATGCTCCACTTCCTTAACCTCAGGGAAATGCAAATTAAAACTTCCCTAGATATCATCTCACCCCGGTCAGGATGGCAAAAATCCACAATACAAACAACGACAAATGCTGGAATTAGTGGGAGAGAGGGAACTCTGCTACATTGCTGGTGGGAATGCAGGCTCATACAGCCACTCTGGCGAGCCGTCTGGAGATTCTTAAAGAAATTAAAGATTGAAATGCCATATGACCCTGCTATTCCCTTTTGGGAATAACCCCCCATACAGCAGAGGTTCACCTCGATAGCAACAAGCACGACCATGTTAATAGCAGCATGTTTTACAATAGCAAAGTCATGGAATCAGCCCAAATGTCCAACAGTTGATGAGTGGATAAGGAACTGTGGTACATCTATACAATGGAGTACTACTCAGCCATCAAAAATGATGAATTACTGGAATTTGCCGAGAATGGATGTCATTAGAAACATATATTAAATGAAGTATCCCAGACCCAGAAAATTAAGTGCCCGTATGTACATCCCTAATAGGTGGCTCCTAGTACCAAACCTACCCAGCCCACCTAGAGACAGTAATTGCAAGGATTATGAACAGGAGGGATGGGGTAGGAGGGCCACACCAGAAACAAGGAGAGAAGGGACCATGTTACAGCAGGGAAAATAGGCCTCCACCAAGGACCCAAATAAGTAATGAGACATCTGATTAAGTTCACAGACTTTTGTTCCTGATCATTTACTACTGAGGGGGTGTGATTCACCAGAAGAGGAGGGCATATAGTCTGGCAGATAAAAAGTAACCATTTTGCAAATGGGTGATAGACCCCTCCCTCACTGTGGTTTCCCACTTTTATTACATCTACCTTGAATGTGCTTTATATCACAAACTCTAGTTTAACAGCTTTTGTCTCCGCCCCACGGGTAACATACAATGCCCCCACGGAATGAGTGCGGGACTTGCGGGCAGCAAAACTGCAAAAATCAACAACCACAATCCAGAACTCCAGACTCTATTCAACCACCTAGAACTAGGCCAGCTTAATCCTCCCCCTCTTGAAGCTCAGGGAAATTTGCGGAAGAGGGGGCGGTAAGAGTGTAAGAGCAAAAGGATGGGAGGAGCAATGATATGTAAGACACTCCATACTAGTTAGGGCTAGCAATCATAATTGGACTTTGCATGCCCTGCGCATTGTCCAACACACTGTTGACCTCACAAAGTCTAGCATCTGCTAAAGGCACCAAGATCCTTGGAGACAAAGGATTGGCACACAGCAGTGTTCCTATACATAAGGGAAAACACGGGAAAGGGTTCAGGGAAAGGCCACTGGGTCCTTGTACGTCATCGGAGAGGAGGGCCCAGAGGAAAACAGACATGCACAAGAAAGGACGTCTGGGAATGGGGCCGAGGCACTGGGGGATGGGAGGGAGAGGGGTGGGGAGGGGGAGTAGGGGTATGGGGGGAGGAGGAGGGAGGGAGGGAACTGGTGTACCTAATAAGTTTGTATGAGCTGAAATAATAATAAAAATGTATTAATAATAAAAAAAGAAATTTGCTATCATTTTCCTTCTTATGGTAATGAGGAAATAAATTATTAACGTATTATTATTTTCAATGACTTGAAAATGTATTTTCAATCTTTGCTGGTAAATTCACCTGTGCTGAGAAAGGAAATAGACCTTTAGAAAATGCTACACACAGGAAATTATTCAATAACCAATGTTCTTCCTTTGTAATGATTTTCTGTGTGATATTTGTTGTTGTTTATTTACATGTTCTATGATGAAAATAGCTATTAAAATATAGAAACTTATTTCCAAGATACCTTTTTATTAATTTCAAAAACTTACTCTGAATTGAAATTATGCTTTTCCAAAACAGAAGAATTTAAAGCTTATTTAACATTCTAGTGTATGAATAAATAGAAAGATTTTTCTAAGGTCAAAAGCTGGTAAGTCTGGTACTTTGGCTATCATGATTTGAATATGAGTTGGCCCCACAGGCTTATGTGTTTGAATCCTTAGCTTGTGTTAATGTTTGGAAAGATTGTGGCCCCTTTAAGAGGTAGAACTTTGCTAAAGGAAGGGATGTCTCGGGAAATGGAAGTGAGGTTTAGTGGTCCAGGTCTACTTTCTCTTAGTTTGTGTAATGGTTACTCTTAACTATTGCTGTGAGAGAGCATTCAAAGTCAAGCAACTTAAGGGAAAAAAGGAGATGTATTCAGTTTATCATTCCAGAGGGGAGAAATAGTCTTTCATGGGAGAGGTAGCGTGGCTGGCTGGCCGAAGCTGAAGACAGGCTACATCACACCCATCCGTGAGGCTGAGAGCTGCAAAGACTCCTTGCTGAGAAGGCAGACTCCTCCTCTTGTAGGTAAAGTGGAACTAATCGACCTCAAGGCCCTCCCTTTGTGATTGCCTTCCTCCAGCAAGGCTCCACCTCTCAAAGATGCCATGACCTTCCCAAACACATGAAACCATGGGGGACACATTTCAAACCATGACAGTTTATTCTTGCTCTGTCTACCTTCGTGATAGCTGCAGTGACCTGAACTGGTCTTGCGCTACCGCCATCAGTCATGCCTTGTACTGTATGACTTCTTCCAAAATGAGATAGAGTCCCCTCTGGAACTTTGAGCTGAATAGATCTCCATTTGTTCCCTAACTTGCTTGTGTCAGTATTTTTCATAGTAGCAAAAAGAATAGTAATTGCAACAGACCTTAGTAGGAAAGTGACTCATAACCATATAGCCCTGAGTTCAATTACAACACTTGAGAAAAAGCCAGTGATAGTTCATTTGATCTTATTAGCTCATGCCAACATTTTACAGCATATACTTATGTAAGAGTCAAGAACTAAGTCAAGAATGATGAACCATTAGATATCACGAGGAACAAAAAGATAAGTACGACTCATATACAGAGGGAAAGACAGTAGCATAAGTACAGTTAGGTCTATAGACTTGAGTTAAACCTTTTATGTAATTTCAACACACTTTATTTCAATCTCTTGGGCTCAGTACTTAACTCATAATGCTATTTAGTTTATGGAATGAAATAACTTATGTGAAGTTCTTAGTATTTAATGCTCTAAAATGTGACATGAAAAAAGATGTGGCAAAACTTGAAGAAACTGAAAGCAATAGTAGCATAAATTTTTGAAGAAGAAATCACTTTTAGATAAATCAAGCCCCAAAATACAACAATCCAGTGTTACTATGAGTCATGGCTTGAAATGTGAGTTGTCCCCCGCAAGCTCATGTATTTGACTCTTTAGTTATTTGAGAAGGTTATGGCATCTTTAAGCGGTGGCTACTTTCTGGAGGGAGGTAGTTGCTGGGGTGAGCCCTAAAGTTGATTTTAACCCCACCCTGCTTCTGTTAAGGTCTGTTCTTTCTATTGGTAGTTTTACAGCTCTCAGCCTCCTTATTGGACATGACTTAGGCCACCTACAGCTTCTGCCAGTCAGCCGTGCCTTTTCTGCCATAAAGGACTATATATCTCCCCTCTGGAACTGTAAGCTGAGTAAATCTTCCCTTTGTCTCTTAAGTCGTTTGAGCCTTGGTGGTGTCCCACAGCATCACAAAGAATGACTGATACAGAAATTGGTATCAGAGAAGTGGGAAGTTGCTGTAAGACTGTGAACCCAGTACCAGAAAGTTTTTGTGAAACAGAGAGAAGTTGGTACCAAGAAGTAAAGAAGTATGATCATTGCTGAGATGTAATTAGTATGCCTTTGGAAATATTTGTTGGAATAAATATGGAAAACTTTGGGACTTTATGCTGGGAAAAACATGAGTCTTCGAGTTGGTGCTGAAAGGGCCGTCAAGTGAGAGCTTGGAGGAGACCGATTCTGTTACAGATGCAGACAGTGGAAGCCAGACTTGTGATGGTCCAAAGCGGAACAGAGATTGTGTTTGGAACTGGATGAGGGGTAAATGGAATGATGCATTGGCACAGAGTTTGATTAAGTTTTGTCCTCATCCTGAAAGCTTGCCTAATACAGAAAGGAAAAGATGCTCGAGAAGCAAAGAAATAATTCTAAAAGTGCAAACTGAATCTGAAGGGAAAGCCATTTTTCAAAAAGACTTAAAGAGATAGCATTTGAAAACATCAAGATACTATTAATCAATTTGTCACCAGAGGAAAGATGAGAAACTAGAGAAAGAGAAAAATGCACAGCGATAAAGAGGTATCAAGCTGTGTGTTAGAGCCTATTTGAGTTAATCTGAGTTGTTCATACTCGTAGTTTCAAGTTACTAAATTTTAGTGGGACGATAATACATACTTGTGAGATCTCTCTGAAAAGCAGATAAATTAGGATAATTTTTAAATATATGCAACTCCTAGATAAATTTGCATTTTGAAAATCTAAATATTCAGTACTACATGGATTTTGTACTTTAGAAAAGGATCTCAACTACTCCACACAAGTTAGGGCCGAAGCAATCATTTTGCATGCCCTGTGCAATGTCCCACACACTATTGACCTCACAAAGTCTAGCATTTGCTAAAGGCACCAAGATCCTTGGAGGCAAGGAATTGACATCCATAGTAGTGTTCCTATGCTTAAGGGGAACACAGGAAAGGGTTCAGGGAAAAGCCACTGGGTCCTTGTACGTCATCAGAGAGGAGGGCCCAGAGTAGAGTCTGGCATGCACATTAAAGGATTCTCTGGGGATTGGGGTGGGAGGCACTGGGGGATGGGGAGGGAAGGTGGAGGGGGGAGGGGGAGGCAGGGGGGGTCGGGGGGAGGGAAGAGGGGAGGGAGGGAACCGGTGTACATATTGTTTGTATGAGCGGAAATAATAATAAAAAATAAAATAAAAAAATAATAAAAGAGGGGAGGGAAAGAGGAGTAGAGGAAGAGGAGAAGAGAAGGAACGTGTACTGGTGAGTATCAATAAAAAAAAGAAAGAAAAGGATCTCAACAGAAGATTGAAATATAAATCACTGCAACACTTCTGAAAAGTAATTTTCTCTCTCTTTATACACACACACACACACACACACACACACACACACTCACCACACATATGCAGATCATCTTTAATCCTATAATAGGAACTCTAGAGATTTACCCTACATATATACTTCCTTATGTGTTAAAAGTAATGTGCTCAAAATCACGGTTTACAACATTTCTGTAATAGCATTAGGGAAAAACAAGATACATGACTATTCTCAAAGGATTATCTGAATCGATATAGCACATTCTTAACACATAATATTGTGTAATCTTTGAAAAGCACAAAGTAAATTATATGCAATAGTAAGCTAAGGTATATATGCAATAATATGTTCTAAAGAGGTTCTCAAGTAGCATATATGGTATCAATTTAACTAAGTACCTATGCATCTATATATTTACTTAGATGTGCAATTAATAAGCATGTATTTTCATTAGCTCTATTTGAGGTAGAGATTATATGAGAAATTATCATTTTTCTATTTCATATAAATTATTTGAATATTAAATAAATGTGATCAGACAACTTCTATAATGTTAAAAAACATTCTCCCTTTTGAAAAAGAAATTCTTTAAGGATCACTGTTTTGGGACTGGAGACATGACTGAGCCATTGAGTCTCTGCCTCACAAACAGAAGAACCTGAGTTTAGATTCTAGATCCCATGTAAAAATGCCAGGTGAAAATGCCTGCAGGTCTGGCTCTGGAATTCAGACCCTGGAAAACCCCAGAGAAAAGCCCAAAGGAGGTAAAGCAATCCAGGATGATTCCTGAAGTCATCCTTGGGCTTTCATGGGCACACATGACATGTGTGTGTGTTCTCTGACATGCATATCCACACACACACACCACACGCTGCAAAAGGAAAAAAGGATCTTTGTTCCAATTTGTCGTGGTCATTTAAAAACATCTTGCTTTACAACTGGACATAAATCAGAAACACTGACAGATATTCTCATCAGTATAAATCATCAACTAGATTTATTTACAAGATACCTTCCACACACTTAAGCTTCCTCCCAGTCAGTTATCATTAATTTCCTGAGACTCTCCTAGAACACTGTTATTCCATTGTAACTCATGCCCACATCCTAACTTTATCCTAACTCCTGATGTGTTTTACTTATTCCTTTTACCCACCATTGTTAACAGACTGAATTCATTCAGAATTTGTATTCATTTCTGTCCATGACTTTTTGACCTCTTTATTGACCCATTGGTGACCCAAATGAGAATGATACAAATTAATCAAATGCATATGGTATCACCTCTATGACCCATATATAACACAGAAACTTATCTTTTCGCCTGTTTTTCTGGCCTCTTGGTGATCAGGTCAGAAATTGACTAGTGCTTCTCAAAGTACTAGGAATAGACATGATTATAGTGATGATTAGTATTGTCAGTCTGGCAAGGAGGCAAGCCTCCAGGCACACCTGAAAGGGATATAGTAGATTAAGGTTGGCCTCTGGACATGCCTATCAGAGATTGTCTTGGCTTCATTAATTGATGTGGGATGACTCAATCCACTGGGAGTGGACTGTTCTCTAGGCAGGTGTTCCAAGACTATATAAATTTAAGAGTGAACTAAGCACTAACAAGCATTCATGCATGAATTCACTGTTCTCTGCTCTTGGTGTAGATGTGATGTAACCAGTTTCCTCTGCTTTTGCTACTATGAGTCCTCTGCCATGATTCCTGTTCCTTTTTTTAAAAAAAAAAGGATTATACAGTAATATTTCAAATGTTAAGCAATTGTATACCAAGTGCAATTTATTGGTCTAAGATGTTAATTCAACCTGTGTATGTGTGTGTGTGCATGTAATTTTTAAAAATAGGATATTTCGCTAGAAAAAAGTTCTGCATCTCTTGTCCCACTGAGTTTAAAATAAAGAAAAGTTGATATGAAAGTGGGAGGAAAACTTGTAGGGAATTGGGGGACCGGTGAGGTGGTAGAGAAGGAAATGGTGGAGGGGTGAGAAGTCAGAGTCTATTAGAGACCTGTGTGAAGCTGTCAGGCAGCAAAAATCACCAAAAAGAAAGGAAATTAAAAAAAAAAAAAGTTTTATACCATCAGAGGATAATGACTTTCTCTCCTTTTCTTCTAGCTTCTAAATATCACCAGGTGCCTCTTATTGGTGAAATTTAATCAAAAACCTGTTTACCAGTGAGTCTGGGAAACACAGTTTCTAAGATTCTACCTGGGGATCTGGAAACTCAGAATAACACAGTGCGTATGCCAACAAAAGGCATTGCCCATGAGGGACAGATTTTTGGGGCTTTGAGACAATTATCTACCTGTTGTAGCCTAGCCTGACCTTGAGCTTATATATCACAGACTGACCTGGAACTATTGAATTTACTGCCTCAACCTCCTGAATTCTGACATTTTTAAATTTTTTTAATTTATTTATTCAATTGTGTGCGTGTGTGTGTGTGTGTGTGCGTGTGTGTGTGTAGAACCACGGGCGATGTCCCACCACAGCTGACTGAGGTATTTTCTTATACATATAAAAACAGATTCATATTTATTCCTTTCATAAAATCATTCTCCTCCTTTGTATACCAAACCTTCTCGAGTGGGGAAAAGATTGGCATGATACTACAGTGAATGAGATAGGGATACACATGGAAGTATTATACCTATGAGATCATTGCTGAGACACTAAGTACAATGATGAGCACAGCTGGACTGGATAATCTGGAAAGAAGCCTTCATGCCTCCTTCCCCAGCTCCACAACATCATGTCCTTGACACACACTAATCAAATCAAATCAAAGGTGATAAGCATTCTTTTTTTGTGATAAGCATTCTTAAGACATAAGATCACAAACTCTGTTTTTCATCTCAGAAAGGATATTTTGGGTCTTGGACAGGAAATAATTGGAGATTCTGCCAAAATGTGTGGCCTCGGACTGATTTCAACTGGACTAAACTAACTGTGGAAATGATTTCTTCTTACTATTTAAAGCAATTTTCCACTTGTGTAAGTATCCGTGGCCTCTCACTCACATTCTCCCCAACTCTTTACGTTAGCTCTATTTCAATGAAAACACAACAGGATCCTCACTTATTATAACATTATAGAAATACAATTAGTTGTGTTCAGGTCCACAGTCCTGTCCTGCTTGCTGAGAGCCAGTAAAGTTGTTTTCATTTTCTTCCCTTCAAAATGGATATTTGGCAACTTAAATAGTATTATGCTGATACAATCCATGTTTTGAATCTGATGCATTCTTCCACTCATTTTAGTAGATCTTTTCAGATCCATGTTACCTTCATTCCAGGAGAAATGGGAGTGATGGGTAGACACATTAGTGTCCAAATCACATTGCTTGGATTAGAAATTTGATTTACCCATTATTAGCCATGTGACTTAGTAAGTTCCTGAATCCTTTCCTTCAGTTTCATTCTTTACCTGTTAAATAGAAAGGATAACAATGCTTATCGTATAAGGTCATGATGATGGTTATTAACAAGGGATATTATAGGTGGAATACTGATAACCACGCTCACAATGTAGGAAGAACTGATGGCTTAGAAATCATTACCAATTGGTGGCGTGTGCTTCCCACAGGCTTAATCAAAAGTCTGTATTTCTGTTTGAAGATCTCTCTCTCTCTCTCTCTCTCTCTCTCTCTCTCTCTCTCTCTCTCACTGTGACATTTGTATGCCTGAAAAATGGTGAAAATGTTTCCAAAATACTTAGAAAGATGCTCTATTTCCTTATACATAACAAAGCTGCAGGTTCACGGAATCGCTTGCAGTTTCCTAAGTATCCTAAGTGAATTTCTTGATGCCGATCCTGTCTGGGATGTTTTCCATCTACCTCCATCTGGAAAACTCTTACTCATCCCTTAAAACACAGCTGAAACATTACTTTTTCCTTTTTTTTTTTTTTTGAATTTTTTATATTATTTTTTTTATTTCAGCTCATACAAACTTATTAGGTACACCAGTTCTCTCCCTCCCCCTCCTCCCCCGTACCCCTGCTCCCCCTCCCCACCCCTCTCCCTCCCCATCCCCCAGTGCCTCCCCCCAATTCCCAGAGAGTCCTTTCTTGGGCATGTCTGATTTTCCTCTGGGCCCTCCTCTCGATGACATACAAGGACCCAGTGCCTTTCCCTGAACCCTTTCCCGTGGTCCCCTTGGTATAGGAACATTGCTGTGGCGGCCAATCCTTGCCTCAAAGGTTCTTGGTGCCTTTACGAGATGCTAGACTTTGTGAGGTCAACAGTGTGTTGGACAATGTGCAGGGCATGCAAAGTCCAATTATGATTGCTTCAGCCCTAACTAGTATGAAATATCTTACATATCATTGCTCCTCCCATCCTCATGCTCTTACACTCTTACCCGCCCCCTCTTCCGCAAATTTCCCTGAGTTCAAGATGGGGAGAGACTAAGCTGGGCCTAGTTCTAGGTGGTTGATATAGAGTCTCTGAAGTTCGGGATTGTGGTTTGTTGATTTTCTTTTGCAGTTTTGCTGCTCCTGCAATGCCCTTCACTCCATCCTGGTGGGCATTGTATGTTAACCCCTGGCCAGAGACAAAAGCTGTTAGAGTCTTGTGATAAAAGCACATTCAAAGGTAGATGTAATAAAGTGGGAAACAACAGTGAGGGAGGGGTCATCACCAATTGCAAAATGGTTACTTTTTATCTGCCAGACTAAACCCTCCTCTTCGGGTGAGATCACTCCCCCCTCAGTAGTAAATGATCAGGAACAAAAGTCTGTGAACTTAATCAGATGTCCATTACTTCTTTGGGCCTTGGTGGAGCCTATTTTCCCTGCTGGAACGGTCCCTTCTCTCCTTCTTTCTGGTGTGGCCCTCCACACCCATCCCTCCTGTTCATAATCCTTGCAATTACTGTCTCTAGGTGGGCTGGGTGGGTTTGGTACTAGGAGCCACCTATTAGGGAGTACAACGGCGCTAATTTTTCTGGGTCTGGGATACTTCACTTAATATATTGTTTCTAATGACATCCATTTCCCCGGAAAATTCCAGTAATTCATCATTTTTGATGGCTGAGTAGTACTCCATTTGTATATATGTACCACAGTTTCCTCTTATCCACTCCCAACTGTTGGACATTTGGGATGATTCCATGACTTTGCTATTGGAAACAGTGCTGCTATGACATGGACGTGCTTGTGCTATCGAGGTGAACTTCTGCTGTATGGGGGTTGTTCCCAAAAGTGGAATAGCAGGGTCATAGGGCATTTCAATCTTTAATTTCTTTAAGAATCCCAGACGGCTCGCCAGAGTGGCTGTATGAGCCTGCATCCCACCAGCAATGTAGAGAGTTCCCCTCTCTCCACACCTCTCCAACATTTGTCGTTGTGTAGTATTGTGGATTTTTTGCCATCCTGACCGGGGTGAGATGATATTCAGGAAGTTTTGATTTGCATTTCCCTGATGGCTAAGAAGTGGAGCATTTTTTAAGATATTTGTTAGACATTTAATTTCATCCCTGGTAAAGTTTCTTTTAAGTTCCAGGGCCCATTTTTAATTGGGCCATGTTTTTCCTTGGAGTTTAGTTTTCCAAGTTCTTTGTTGCACTCTGGACAGTAGAGCTCTATCAGATATGTGTGGTTAGTGAAGATTTTCTCCCATTCTGTGGGTTGCCATTGAGCTCCCATTACAATCTCTTTATCTGAACAGAAGCTCTTAATTTCACAAGATCCCAACTGTTGAGAGTTGGTAGCAGTGACTGTGCCATTGGATGTCTGTTTAGGAAATGTTGGCCTAGCCCACAGCTCGAGGGAGTCCCTATCCTTTCAACTATGGTTTATAGTCTCTGGCCTGATATCAAGGTCCTTGATCCATTTGGAATTAAGTATTGTACATGGTGACAAGTACGGGTCCAGCTTTAATCTTCTGCATGTGGAGATCCAGTTTTGCCAGCACCATTTGTTGAAGATGCTGTTCTTTTTCCATTGGATTCTTGGGCCCCTTTGTCAAAGACCAAACGGCTGTAACTTTGTGGGCTTATATCTGGGTCTTCAATCCTTATCCATTGATCTGTGTGTCTATTTGGAGCCAGTACCAGGCGGTCTTTACACTATGGATTTGTAGTATAGACTAAGGTTTGGTAGGGTTATACCTCCAGCTGTGTTTTTGTTACTCAGGATTGTCTTTCCTATCCTGGGCTTTTGTGCCTCCATATGAACTTGAGATGTGTTGGGTCAACTTCTTTGAAGAATTGCTTGGGATTTTGATTCGTATAGCATTGAATCTGTATATTGCCTTTGGTAGGATGGTCATTTTCACGATGTTGATTCTGCCAATCCAGGAAAAAGGGAGGTTGTTCCACCTTCTGGTGTCTTCTGCATTCTTTCTTTAGGGTTTTAAAGTTTTCATTGTAAAGGTCTTTTACCTCCTTAGTTAGGTTATACCAAGGTATTTCATTTTTTTAGGGGCTATATAAAATGGTATTGTTTTCTCTCAAGGCTTTTTTCACTTCTTTCATTCTGGGCATATAGGAAGGCCTCTGATTTTTGTACATTTATTTTGTATCCTGCCACCCGGCTGAACTTCTCAATTAGTTCCAGGAGCTTCCTGGTGGAGTTTTTGGGATCACTCAGGTATAAGATCATGTCATCTGCAAATAGGGATAGCTGGACTCTTTCCTTGCCGATTGAATCCCTCTTATGTCCCTTTCTTGTCTTATGGCTTCAGCTAAGACTTCAAGTACATATTGAATAGAAGGGTGAGAGTGGACAGCCTTGTCTAGTTCCTGATGCAGTGGGAATGCTTCCAATTGTTCCCCATTGAGAATAATCCTTGCTGTGGGCTTGTTGTATACAGCTTTATATATTGAAAAGGTTCCTTCCATTCCTACTGTCTCTAGCGTTTTGATCAAAAAAGGCTGTTGGATCTTGTCAAAAGCTTTTTCTGCATCTATCGAAGTACAGGTGGTCTTGGACTTTGGACTGGTTTACATGATGAATTACATTTATTGATTTGCCTATGTTGACCAACCTTGTGTGCCGGGGATGAAGCCTACTGGTCCCCATGAATGATCTTTTTAATATGTTTTTGAATCCGATTTGCTAAGACTTTGTTGAGAATCTTTTGCCCTGTGTTCACAGGGAGATCGGCCTATAGTTTTCTTTTTTAAGCGAATCTTTATTAGGTTTTGGGATTAAAACGGTATTAGCTTCATAGAAGGAATTTGGTAGTGTTCATTCCTATTTGATGGAACAATTTAAGGAGTATTGGTGTATTAACTCCTAAATGTCTGGTAGAACTTTGTGCTGAATCCATCCGGTCCAGGACATTTTTTGGTGGGAAGATTAGAGATACTTCCTCATTTCCTTATATGTTATAGGACTATTTAAATAATTCACAACTTCCTGATCAATTTAGGAACTTGTGTTTACTTAGAAATTCATCCATCTCTTTTGTGTTGTCAAACTTCACAGAGTATAAGTTTTTGAAATATGATGTTATAATTCTCTGGATTTCTTGGGTATCAGTATGATAACTCCATGTCATTTCTAATTTTGTTAATTGAGTTTTCTCTCTCTTGCTTTTGGTTAGTTTAGCTAGGGATGTATCAATCTTATTGATTTTTTCAAAGAACCAGCTCTTTTGACTGGTTGATTTTTTCTATCGTTTTCTAATTCAATTTCAGATATTCTCTCCCTTATTTTGCTAATCTCTTCTCTTCTACTACTTTTGGGATCAGATTGCTCTAGTTTTCCTAAAGCCTTAAGGTACATTGTTAAGTTGTTTATTTCTGATGTTTCCATTTTTTTTTGACCTAGGCATTAAGAGCTATGAACTTACCTCTTAGAACAGCTTTCATTGTGTCCCAGAGATTTTGGTAAGTTGTATTTTCGTTATCATTCACTTTCAGGAAATCTTGAATTTCCTTTTTAATTTCTCCTGAATCCAGTCTCATTCAGCATCATAGTGTAAGTTTCCAGGAGTTAGTGTATTTTCTCTTGTTTGATGTTTTGTGGATGTCCAGCTTTAGGCCGTGGTGGTCTGACAGGGCACAGGTTAGAATTTCAACTTTCTGGTATATGTGTAGATTCATTTTGTGGCCCAATATGTGATCTATTTTGTGAGAAAGTTCTGTGTGCTGCGGAGAAAATGTGTATTCTTTGGTGCGTGGGTGAAAGCTTCGATAGAGATCTGTAAGGTCATTTCTTTCAGGGTTTGATTAACTTCCAAAGTGTCTCTGTTAAGCTTTGACCTGTTGATCTATCCCATGTTGAGAGGGCGGGTGTTGAAGTCCCAAGAATTATCATTTAGGGATTGATTTCTTCGTTAGACGCTGTAGGGTTTTTCTTAATGAAGGTGGAGGGGCCCGTATTGGGTGCATATATGTTCAGTATTGTGAAGTCTTCCTGGTGAATTGTACCTGTGACTACAATGTGTATCCACCGTGTCTCTTAAATTTTCTTTGGTTTGAAGTCCACATTGTCTGATAGCATAATGGCTACCCTGCCTGTTTTTCTCCTTCCATTTGCTTGTAGAATTGTTGACCAGCCTTTTATTTTTAGAGCGTGCCTATCTTTGTGGTGAGAGGGTTTCTTGCAGGCAGCAGATTGATGGATTGTGAGTTTTAATCCATGTTTGTAATTGTGTCTCTTGATCGGTGAATGAATTCCATTAACATTTAGTGTTTATAATGGAGAAACTATTGTTAATTCCAGACATTTATTATGTTTAGTAGCTTTATAAGTAATTGCTTGCTTTTAATGATGTTAATTTGCCTTCTGTTCTCCTGGATATGCCTGTTTTTTTTTCTTCACGCTTGAGTATCATTTCTAGCATTTTTGAAGGCCTGGTTTGGTGGACATGTATCCCTTCAAGTTGTCTTTGTGCTGGAAAATTTCTTTCTCCCTCAACCATGACTGATAGTTTTGCAGGGTAAATCAGCGTGGGTTGACATTTTTGCTCATTCAATACTTGAAGTATGTCTCTCCAGCTCTTCTTTTGCTTTACTGTTTCGACTGAGAAGTCATTGTATTAATAGTTTTACCTTTAAAAGTGACTTGTTTTTCTTCCCTTGAAGCCTCAGCACCACCAGTTCTTTATCTTGAATGGGAGTGTTTTAACTATTATTTGCCGTGGCGTTGCTTCTATTTGGTCGTATCTGTTTGGGGTGCTGAATGCCTCTTGTATATGGATGTGCCTCTCTTTTTTTAGATGAGGAAAAGTTTTCCTTGATGACGTTTGAAAAATTTTCCTCAGGGGTGGTATTTTGAGATTCTTACTCTGGTATCCATGAATACGCATTTTAGGCTTCTTCAGAGTGTCCCATATCTCCTGGATATTTATCTCAATATCTTTTTGGCTTTAAACACCTCTTCCATTGAGCTGGTTAGTACTCCCACTTTATCTTCAAGGTCTGAAAATTCTGTTTTTCTCTTCGCTTCGTTAGTTCTGTTGATAAGACTCTCTCTGGCGTTCTGGGTTGAGATAACTTGTCTTTTAGCTCAGTTAAACTCTGCTTGAGCGGTTTTTAACTGCTCTATGCCATTTTTTGTTTCTTGCACTGTTTTTCTCAATCCTCCAGAATGTCTTTGTGTTCCTCTCAAAGCGATTGATTTCGATTATGTAATCTCCCTGATTTCCTCTTTCATAGTATTGAACATGGTAAGATCATATTTGAAAGTCTTTATCCGGTGGGGCTTTCTTGCCTTTTTCCGTGAGTGTTGTCTTGTTGGAGTCTAACATTATGGGATTAATTTCTTCAGTGGGAAATTTTGTTTACTTGAGTGTTGCTTCTCATGGATTTGCACTTTGACTTGGCATTGTCATTTTAACTCTTAAGATCTCTCAATTCACTAAACTGAATTATTTGGCGGGGTCCTGGTGGGGCGGGGCGGGGCGGAGACTATACCTAGGGTCGTGGGGTGAGGCCCGGCTGGAACGCGCACGGGCATCCGACTGGTGGAGCTGGGGTGGGTGCAAAGGGGGGGATGGGGGGGGGGACGGCGTGGAGCTATTTAACCCGAGGGCACTGGGGCCGGGCCGGGCGCAGTGGGAGGTCCTCCTCCCCCCCTCGGCCCCGTGCGCCGCGGCTCCGGCTGGATGGTGGGAGTCGGAGCCGGGTCCCTGTGGGCCGACCTGGGGTCCGGTGGGCGGTGCGCGGGCGGGGGGGGGGGGGGGGGGGGATAGACTCACCACTAGGGCGCGGGGTTGAAGGCCGGCTGGACCGCGCGCGCGCTCGTCCGACCGGCGGAGGCAGGTGGGGTGCAAAATGGGGGAAACATTACTTTTTCTAAGAAGTCTTTTTTAAAACATTTTATTTTATTTATTTTACTCAAACTCATTGTGCGTGTGTGTGTGTGTGTGTGTGTGTGTGTGGTGTAGAACCACGGGCGAATTCGGGAACCACCATGGGCCGCCTCCCACCTCCTCCTTGTTTTACTCTGCCCAGGATTCGCAGGCTCTGCCCTACCACGACCAGAAACGCAGGCCGCCCCTGCTTCCGCCCGGGTCTATACGTGGGATCTGGGATTCGAACTCAGGACTTTCTGCCGTGCAGGCAGAGGCTTAACCCCTGAGACCACCTCCCAGCCCCAAGAAGTCTTTTTTTAACAGGATGCTAGCCACTATCACTACCAGTCCAAACTAGTGTATAAATTGAGCAAGCTAACCCTTGCCATTGACATATCCATTACATTTCCCTCATTTTCTTGTCCTTCCTCCATCAGCCATATGCATTTTCAATAATATTTTTTGAGTGAAGGAGAAAGAGAGAGAGAGCAAGAGAAAGAGAGAGAAAGAAAGAGAGAGAACCACTAGGGAAACTCCACTGTATGGGCTCATGAGATCAAACTCAGATCATCAGAAGGGTTTAACATGCAGACCCTTTACCCATGGAGCCATCTCCCTGTCCTCTTTTTTGTCTTTCAGTACAAGCTGTGACTTTTCCTTCTTAGATCCCCTGTCACAGAACAAAGAGTAAGTTTGACAACCATTTATTCATGAATGAACATATAGACATGTCTATAAGCATTTCAATCATCTGAGATGTATGCTTGCAGAACAAACCAAAGGGAAAACACAAGAGCAATCAGTGAACTAAAGAATACAGAATCTAATCAGAGGAAGAAGGCATACATATGTGAAAACATTGGGAAGGTGGGGGATCAGCAAATGTGTCAAATAAGCTGCATCATCAACAACATCGAAATCTAAGCAATCTAAATAGGCAAAGTCTTTGCTTGTTCCTGCTCTTTCAGCCATTCTTCGCCCAGATATGGGCTTAATTCCAGGCTGCAGGTGTGTTCAGTTTTGCCTTCCCAGCACTGATTAAGGGTCTGATCTCGGCAGTGGAGCACAAGAGGTTAGCCAAAGTTGAATGCCACTTAGCCCACTGTCTGCTCAATGTCTACCATTTAACTAAACTATTGTTCATCTGTGATCTTCCTTAAATCACATGGAGGGAGTAGCTCCCCCACACTGTGGAAAGGTAGGACATGACTATTTGCTAGCAGTCAAATTATCACTTGGTATTCCAGCATATCCTTTGTAAATGCTTGGGACATGCACTAAGCTCTCTGAGTGTACAGAACAGGTAAGAATCCAATGAGCTGAATAGTCCTAGGAAGATTTCTCCAATAAAGCATTTTGAGCTGTTAGTTGACTGGGAAAAAGAATACAAGGTAACTTTCAAGAGGAGAATCTAAATGAACAGAGGTAGTAAGGGGGGACATGCAGACTGAGTCCCCAGGTGGTTAAGATCAAAGAGTTCAGTTCACAGTCTGTGGGGTTAAGTCATTTATCTTTCAGTGTGTGTTTAGTAGCTGCAGCAATTAGCAGACAAGACTCCTAATTCCAAGTTCTGTTGCTCATTTGTGCCCACATGGTTTTCTTCTTGAATCCCAATAACAATCAGGGTACCTAGTGACAAGAAAATAAACAGCAAAACACAATGACAAGGAAGGTCAGTAACCAGACAAAGCAAAGAAGGTACAGATAAACGAGGGGATCTCTGTGGTTGTTAAAAATATCAGGACAGCTTTTCACACCACCCCGCTCCGCCTGTCGGGACGCGCGTGGGGTCCAGCCGGGCCTCACAAGCCCGCGACCAGGACCCCAGGTCGACCCCACAGGGACCCGGGCTCCAACTCCCACCATCCAGCTGGAGCCGCGCCGGGGGCCGAGGGACGAGGAGGAACCTGCCCCCTGCGCCCGGGCCCGCCCCAGCGGCCCTCGGGTTAAATAGCTCCACGTCGATGCGCCCATCCTCTCTTTCACCCCACCACCGCTCCGCTGGTCGGGACGCCTGCGGTCCAGCCGGGCCTCACCCGCGCCCTAGGTAAGTCCCCAGTTCGGGCCCGCCCACAAGGACCCCAGGCCAAATAATTCAGTTTTAGTGAAATTGAGAGATCTTAAGAGATTAAAATGACAATGCCAAGTCAAAGTCTAAATCCAGAGAAGCAACACTCAAGTAACAATTTCCCACTGAAAAAATTATCCCATATATGTTTAGACTCCAACAGAACAAACCCGCGGAAAAAGGCCAAGAAAGCCTCACCCAGGATAAGGTCTTTCAAAATATGATCATTACCATGTTCAATACTATAAAGAGGAAATCCGGGAGGAATTACATAATCGAATACATCGACTTTGAAGAGGAACACAACAGACATCTGGAGGAGTTGAGAAAAACAGTGCAAAGAACAAAAAGTGGCATAGAGCAGTTAAAACAAACTCAAGCAGAGTTAAAAACTGAGCTAAAAGACAAGTTATCTTCAACCAGAAGGCCACAGAGAGTCCGATCAATCAGAACTAAACGAAGCAGAAAACAGAATTTCAGACCTTGAAGATAAAGTGGGAGTACTAACCAGCTCAATGGAAGAGTTGTTAAAGCCAAAAGATACTGAGAGAAATATCCAAAGAGATATGGGACACACGTGAAAAAGCCTACATGCGTATTAATGGAATACCAGAGTAAGAATCTCAAATCCCACCCCTGAGGAATTTTTTTCAAACGATCAGCAAGGAAAACTTCCTCATCTAAAAAAAGAGAGGCAATCCATATACAAGAGCATTCCGCACCGCCAACAGATACGACCAAAATAGAAGCACGCCACGGCAAATAATGTTAAACAACTCCACATTCAAGATAAAGAACTGGTGGCTGAGAGCTTCAAGGGAGAAAAAACAAGTCACTTTTAAAAGTAAACCTATTAAATAACAAATGACTTCTCAGTCGAAACAGTAAAAAGCAAGAAGAGCTTGGAGAGACATACTTCAAGTATTGAAATGAGCAAAAATGTCAACCCAGGCGATTCTTAACCCTGCAAAACTATCAGTCATGATCGAGGGAGAAAGAAAAATTTCCAAGCACAAAGACAACTTTGAAGAGATACATGTCCACCAAACCAGGCCTCTCAAAAATGCAGTAAATGATACTCGCGTGAAGAAAAAACAGGCATATCCAGGAGAACAAAAGCAATTAACACCATTAAAAGCGAAGCAATATACTTATAAGACTACCAAATAATAAATGTCTGGAATTAAATAGATTTCTCCATTATAACACTAATGTTATTGACTTAATCACCGATCAAGAGCACAGAAGTTACAAACGTGGATTAAAAATCACAATCCATCAATCTGCTGCCTGCAGGAAACCCATCTCACCACAAAAATAGGCACACTCTAAAAATAAAAGCTGGTCAACAATTCTACAAGCAACAAATGGAAGCAGAAACAGGCAGGGGTAGCCATTATGCTATCAGTACAAAGTGGATTCAAACCAAAGAAAATTATAAGAGACACGGATGGATACTAGCATTTATCACAGGTACAATCCAGGAAGACTTCATCAATACTGAACATAGATGCAACCCAATACGGGGCCCCTCCACATTCATTAAGAAAACCCTACAGCGTCTAAAGCAAGAAAATCAACCCCCAACGCAAATTCTTGGGGACTTCATCACAGCCCTCTCAACATGGGAAGATATACACAGATCAAAAGCTTGAACAGAGACACTTTGAACTTAATCAAACCTGAAAGAAATGGACCTTACAGATCTGCTATACGAAGTTTTTCACCACGCACCAAGAAACACATTTTTCTCAGCAGACAACACGAACTTTTCCAAAAAAGATCACATATTGGGCCAAAAATGAATCTACACACATACAAGAAAGTTAAATTCTAACCTGTGCCCTATCAGACCACCATGGCCTAAACTGGACATCACAAACATCAAAACAAGAGAAATACACTAACACCTGGAAACCTAACACTATGATGCTGAATGAGAACTGGATTCAGGAGAGAAATTAAAAAGGAAATTCAAGATTTCCTGAAGTGAATAAACGAAAATACAAACTTACCAAAATCTCTCGGACAACAATGAAAGCTGTCCTAAGAGGTAAGTTCATAGCTCTTTAATGCCTACTCAAAAATGGAAACATCAGAAATAACAACTAACAATGCAGCTTAAAGCTTTAATGAAACTAGAGCAATCTGATCCCAAAAGGTAAAGAGAGGAGATTAGCAAATAAGGGGAGAAAATATCTGAAATCGTTAAAAACGATAGAAAAAATCACCATGTCAAAAGCTGGTCTCTTTGAAAAATCAATAAGATTGATACACCCTAGCTAAACTAACCAAAAGCAAGAGAGAGAAAACAAATTAACAAAATTAAAAATGAACATGGAGTTATCACTACTGATACCCAAGAAATCCAGAGAATATGACATCATATTTCAAAAACTTATACTCTGTGATTTGACAACACAAAAGAGATGGATGAATTCTAAGTAAACACACTTACCTAAATTGAATCAGGAAGTTGTGAATATTTAATAAGTCCTACAACCATATAAGAAATTGAAGAAATAATCTCAAATCTTCCCACAAAAAATGTCCTGGACCAGATGGATTCAGCACAGAGTTCATACCAGACACTTTAGGAGTTAACAACACCAATATCTCTTAAACGTTCCATCAAATAGCAAAGGAAGGAACACGACCAAATTCCTTCTATGAAGATAATACGTTTTAATCCCAAAACCTAATAACGATTCACTTAAAAAAAAAAGAAACTATAGGCGATCTCCTCTGATGAACGACAGAGCAAAGATTCTCAACAAAGTCTTAGACAAATCAGATTCAAAAACATATTGAAAAAATTCATTCACGGGACCAGTAGCTTCATCCCCGACAACAAGGTTGGTTCAACATACACAAATCAATAAATGTATTCATCAATGTAACCAGTTCCAAAGTCCAAGACACATGATACTCTCGATAGATGCAGAAAAAGCTTTTGGACAAGATCCAACAGCCTTTATGATCCAAACGCTAAGACAGTGGGAATGGAAGGAACCTTATCAATATAATAAAAGGTGTATACAACAGCCCACAGCAAGGATTATGCTCAATGGGAACAATTGGAAGCATTCCCACTTCGATCAGAACTAGACAAGGCTGTCCACTCTCACCACTCTATTCAATATTGGTACTGAAGTCTTAGCTGAAGCCATAAGACAAGAAAGGGACATAAGAGGGATTCAAATCGGCAAGGAAGAGTCAACCTATCCCTATTTGCAGATGAACATGATCTTATACCCTGAGTGATCCCAAAAATCCACCAGGAAGCTCCTGGAACTAATTGAGAAGTTCAGCAGGTGGCAGGATACAAAATAAATGTGCAAAAATCAAGGCCTTCCTATATGCCCAGAATGAAGGAATGAAAAAAGCCTGGAAGAAACAATACCCCATTCACTAGTAGCCCCTAAAAAAATGAAATACCTGTGGGTAAACCTAACCAAGGAGGTAAAAGACGCTTCAATGAAAACGTAAAACCCTAAAGAAAGAATATGCAGAAGACTACCAGAAGGTGGAAAGACCTCCCTTGTCCTGGATTGGCAGAATCAACATCGTAAAAATGACCATCCTACCAAAGGCAATATACAGATTCAATGCTATGACCAATCAAAAAATCCAAAGCAATTCTTCAAAGAGTTGACCAACAATCTCAAAGTTCATATGGAGGACAAAAGACCCATGATAGCAAAAGACATCCTGAGTAACAAAAAACACAGCTAGGAGGTAAATACTATACAAAGTTATAAAGACAGGCCTGGTACGGCTCCAAAATAGACACACAGATCAGTGGATAAGGTTGAAGACCCAGAATAAGCCCCACAAAAATACAGCCATTTGGGTCTTTGACAAAGGGGCCCAAAGAATCCAATGGAAAAAGAGCAATCTCAACAAATGTGCTGGCAAAACTGGATCTCCACAGTGCAGAAGATAAAGCTGGACCCATACTTGTCCACCATGATACAAACTTAATTTTCCAAATGATCAGGACCCTTGATTAAGGCCAGAGACTTAAAAACCATAGTTGGAAAGGACAGGGAACTCCCTGGAGCTGATTGGGGCTGGGCCAAAGTTTCCTAACAACATCCAAGGCACAGTCACTGCTACCAACTCTCAACAGTTGGGATCTTGTGAATTAAAGAGCTTCTGTTCAGAAAGAGATTGGTCACACGGAGCTCAAGGCAACCCAAGAATGGGAGAAAATCTCACTAACCACATATCGGACAGAGCTCTACTGTCCAGAGTCCACAAAGAACTTGGAAAACTAAACTCCAAGGAAAACCAATGGCCCAATTAAAAAATGGCCCTGGAACTTAAAAGAAACTTTACCAGGGATGAAATAAAATGTCTAACAAATTCTAAAAAATGCTCCACTTCCTTAGCCATCAGGAAATGCAAATTAAACTTCCCTGAGATATATCAATCTCAACCCCGTCAGGATGGCAAAAAAGTCCACAATACAAACAAGACAATGCTGGAGAGGATGTGGAGAGAGGGGAACTCGCTACATTGGCTGTGGGAATGCAGCTCATACAGTCACTCTGGAGGCCGTCTGGAGATTCTTAAAGAAATAAAGATTGAAATGCCATATGACCCTGCTATACCCACTTTTGGGTAATAACCCCCCATACAGCAGAGGTTCACCTCGATAGCACAAGCACGACCAGTTTCATAAGCAGCACTGTTTACAATAGCAAAGTCATGGAATCATAGCCCAAATGTCCAACAGTTTACGAGGTGGATAAGGAAACTGTGGTGCACATCTATGCAATGGAGTACTACTCAGCCATCAAAATGATTGAATTACTGGAATTTGACGGGAAATGGATGTCATTAGAAACAATTATATTAAATGAAGTATCCCATGCCCAGAAAGATTAAGTGCAACCGTACATTAATCCCTAATAGGTTGGCTCCTAGTACCAAACCTACCCAGAACACCACCTAGAGACAGTAATTGCAAGGATTGATGAACAGAGGGATGGGGTTGGAGGGCCGACCCAGAACAAGGAGAGAAGGGACCATGTTACGCAGGAAAATCGCTCCCCAAGGAGCAAATAAGTAATGAGACACTGGTTAGTTCACAGACTTTTGTTCCGATCATTTACTACTAGGGGTGTGATCTCACCGAAGAGGAAGGGCATATAGTCTGGCAGATGAAAAGAACATTTTTGGCAAATGGGTGAGATCCCTCCCTCACGGGTTTTCCCTTATTATATACATCTACCCTTTTGAATGTGCTTATATCACAAGACTCCAGTTTAACAGTTGTTTTGTCTCCGCCAGGGGTACATACACAATGCCCACACAGGGAGTGAAGGCATTGCAGGAGCAGACAAAAAAAAACTTGCAAAAGAAAATTCACAAAACCACAATCAGAACTTCAGAGGCTCTATATTCCACAACCTAAAACTAACCAAGCTATATCTCCCCCCATCTCTGAAGCTCAGGGAAATGGCGAAGAGGGGCGGTAAGAGTGTAAGAGCAAAAGGATGGAGGAGCAATGATATGTAAGACACTCATACTAGTTAGGGCTGAAGCATATAATTGGACTTTGGCATGCCCTGCAATTGTCCAACACACTGTTGACACTCACAAAGTCTAGCACTCTGCTAAAGGCACCAAGATCCTTGGAGCAAAGACATTGGCAGCCACAAGTGTTCCTATCTTAAGGGGAACACACGGAAAGGGTTCATGGAAAGGCCACTGGGTCCTTGTAGTCATCGAAGAAGGGCCCAGAGGATTAGGCATGCACAGAAGGACTGACTGGGAATTGGGGGGAGGCACTGGGGATGGGGAAGGGGGAGGGGGAGAGGGGAATTGGGGGGAGGAGGGAGGGGGGAGGAACGGGTTACGCTATATAAGTTTTGTATGAGCAGAA